>JAAAIY010000246.1:0-45087 GCA_016098105.1 Actinomortierella wolfii
TGAATCTCGTTTTCGATAGTATCGCGTCGTTCTGCGCCCTTACTGAAGTGGAAAACTTTTATGGCAGCCGGGCGGCTGCCATACGTTCCCTTGTAGACGACGCCATACGCACCTCTGCCAACCATGCGGTCTGGTATCACTTCATCCTTTTTTCGGAAAGATGGGGAAGGGAACATATTATATTTTAGCATTTTTAGTAGGACTTTAGGGCGATTGAGCAAGGGTACATACACTATATCTTGACGTACATTGGTGGTGCTTTCAAACGACTGTTCGCCGAATTGTCTAATGATGGTGTCCATTTTGCTGAGAATGTAATGGAATGAGAGAATGAGAATTGTGGAATCGAGCGTCTGCCCTCTTTTCTCTTATTATGCATACAGCTATCCCCATCCACTCCTCTCCTTATAGACGTTACATCTGAAAAGAAAGAAAAAGGCGGTGCTAGTCGACCGGAAAAATCGACAACATGCCTCGAGTAGATATTATGGAAGTATTCTTTAGAGCTGCATCCAAGTTATTGAGCATAAGAAAGCCTGACCAAATGATAGATGGTAGGTTAAGCCCCTTGTGCATAGACAACTATGAGCCCAGCAGATTGGTTATAACGGCGTATTAACATGTAGGAATATTTAGTCGCTTTCGCGTGCATAACGCTTGCATAGAGTACCTTTGGGAAGAGTAGATGAGATGGAAGGTTGGGCACGAGACCACAAATTGTGGTGACTATTCTATACTTAGGAGTTGCTGAATGCGGCCCTTTCCTCCAGTCTACTCCTCGGGTGTGAGGATTAAACAACATACTCAAATTTATTGTACGTAATACCTAAACTGGTTGTCTGGTTCCCGGTATCCAGGCCAAGTTGTCAGGATCTCCAATCGTCCCTTCGCACTCTTATGGTTCAGACTCACTGCTTTTTGATACCAGTAGAGTGCCCTGTCCTTGTCCTTTAGAGTCCCATGCCCTTTCTCATGCATCAGCCCGAGGTTAAAGCACGCTGCAGCGTCGCCTAGCTCTGCTCCTTTGTAAAATAGTCCGATCGCCTTTTCATCGCTGTAATGTCCAGATCCCCTTCGTGTACTACAGACAATGCATGCAAGATGCAGTGAAGCATCTGGATGCCCTCGCTCAGCCGCCTTGTTAAACCAGAGAATCGCTTCTCTATCGCTCTGCCCACAACCATATCCAAGTTCGTACATCGAACCGAGATGAAACTGCGCTTCCTTGTCCCCTTCCTTGGCACCCTTGAGGTACCATGCGTGAGCTGAGACATCACTCGAGACGACTCCGCGGCCTGTATCGTACATGAAACCAAAGAAGCTATGTGCACGTACATGGCCACGTTGGGCTGCGAGATGGAAATATCTGGCTGCCATATCAAAGTTTCGGTCAATGATGCGGCCCTCCAGATGCATCAAGCCATGATAAAAGTGTGCATCTCCACGTTCAATCACTTTGAGATACCATGTCATCACCTCATCGCTTGAACTATCGCCACTGGCTCCAGCCGGCCCGAAAACCTCTGTCATTATATCCTGCCCTGCCACCTCTCCGTATTGAATTGCTTTGCGAAGCCACCAAGCCGCCTCGACATCATTCGACTTGAACTTCTTGGCAACGACGTTGCTGACTTCATTACATTCAAGCCAAATGTGCGCCTCAGCGCTCCCTTGTTCAACTGCCTTGCTGATCCACAGGGCTGACGACTGGAGATCCTGTGCCACTCCGCGGCCCAATCGGTACATGACGCCCAGGTTGAGTTGCCCATCTGGGTTTCCCTGCATGGCGGCAACGTAGAACCATTTTGCAGCCAGTTCATCGCTCTGTTCAACACCGCAGCAAAGCATGTACAACTCGCCAAGATGAACTTGCGCTTCAGGATTGCCTTGACGTGCAGCCTCGCGAAACCAAGACGCCGCCAACTTGTTGTTTCTCTCCGTCCCCAGGCCACGCAAAAGCATTCTGCCTACGCGGCATTGTGACTGAGGATGTCCTTGGTTTGCTGCTTGAAGATACCAAGCAAAGGCCTTGGACTCATCCCGAACAACCTCCTCCTCTCCATATTCAAATATTTCTCCGAGTCTGACTTGCGCTTCAAGGCTACCTTCTGCGGCTAGACGCCACAGAGCCGAAAAACTGCCTGCCGTCTGAGTGGCGTCACTACAGGCAGTGCCGTAGCTAGTTATAGTGCCGTAGCTGGTTATAGTGCCTGAGCTCGATGGTGTTGAAATGGACGGGCCATCGGAGCTCATAGAAAGGAATACTACATCGCTCGAATCGCCACTGGCTTCATTCCTGTCTACTCCACATGGTCCAAGTGTATCTCCGATGATCATTTCGTTAGCTTCTGGACGTGTCTGTGGATCCTGAGACCAACACCGCTCGACCCAAGTGCGGTATGTAGGTGGTGTGTCTTCAGGCAAGATCTCCCGTTCTCCATTCATGACGAGTGACATGACCACAAAGTTGTCGAGATGTTCCTGAAAGGGCATGGTGCAGTTTGCTGCAAGTTCCCACATGACGACGCCAAGCGAGAATATGTCTGATTTTGTTGAATAGCAAGGTTTCCTTGCAAATAGCTCTGGTGCCATCCACCTAACTGTGCCTTTTCGTGATTCCGTTGAGTGAGATGCGCTGGTCGTCTTGACAGTCGCACACCCAAAGTCGCACAACTTGACCTCCATTGCCTTTGAAAGTAACACATTCTCACTCTTGAGGTCCAAGTGTAGTACACTCTCCGAATGAATGTAGGCTAGGCCACGAACAATTTCCTGGACAATCCGCTCTTTGGTTGGCCAGTCTAAGATAGCACTGCCACCGCTTTCGTTGCCATCGCCGTTGCTGATGCTACTGCTACCGCTACTACTCCT
Source organism: Actinomortierella wolfii (assembly GCA_016098105.1). Classification (NCBI taxonomy): domain Eukaryota; kingdom Fungi; phylum Mortierellomycota; class Mortierellomycetes; order Mortierellales; family Mortierellaceae; genus Actinomortierella; species Actinomortierella wolfii. The sequence goes on from JAAAIY010000246.1 coordinate 2,872, forward strand.
GTTGATAAGCGACTTGAGGTTGCCTCCTTGAGCAAGATCTGTGAGAAGGACCAAGTCGCCGTCATGATAGGTTGTCCCGTAAAACTGAATGATGTGCCTGTACGAAAGCCTCTGAAGTGTATGGATCTCGCGTTGGATAGCCTCCCTGGCCGTCTCAGATTCTGAGACATGAAACTTCTTAGCGGCAACCTCCCGTGTACCCCACAGACCTCTATAGACGCTCCCATAGGACCCTGAACCGAGCTTTGCGCCCAGCACCAATGGGTTCTGCTTTTTTTTGCCAAAGGTAGAAGTGAAAAGTCGAGATTTTTTTGTTGATTGATGAGATATGTATTAGCCCACTTGAACAAGAAGTGAGCCCACCCATTCGAGGTGAGCACTGTTAGGACCTTACCATGGGGTTGCGAAGCAGCACGTGTTGGATGTGTTGAAAAAATGAATGAATGTAACAAATGAGCGAAATTGCGAAGAATGAGGAAGAAAAAGTGCAAGGAACGAAAAGTGAGGGGGCAACAGTCGGACACACATTTCCCATCTTCCCATGAAAACCTTGTGTTCGATGGCAGAAAAAAAACACAGGGGGAGGTCAATGATACCATGCCACATACCGCATTTCCCCCGTCACTCTTCAACCATGGCACATTCTTTGAAGTTGTGATTTTTTAATCTGTACAAAATAAAACAAATGAGTCTGACTTAACTACGTCTCTGTCACTACAATTTTCATGAGCGACTTATTGGTCCGCCCTGACAGGTGCAAATCAACCTGCTCAGCTCGTTGCTTGGCTAGTTCATGACCCTTGGCAGCTGCTTTTTGATAATAGTCAAAAGCCTTTGGGAGATTGATACCTACACCGAGCCCACGCTCGTACATGGTACCTACGTCAAATTGTCCGCCTGGATGGCCCTGTTGGGCTGCTTTAAGAGACCACTCCATGGCCTTGGCATAATCTTGTTTGATGCCAATGCCGTTAAAATACAGATGCCCAACCATAGCCTGAGCATCTGAGTATCCACTCTGCGCAGCCTTGTAATAATACGAAAAGGCTTTGTTTGGATTGATGTTAACACCCTTCCCTGAGCCGTACATTCCTGCCAACCGATACTGAGCCTGTGGTAGTTCCTGTCTGGCTGCCTTGCGCAGCCAGTAGACGGCAAACCCGTCATCGGGTGGAACACCAAGACCCTTGAGATATCTCCATCCAAGGTCATTCTGTGCTAGAGCATGCCCCTGGTTAGCAGCCTTGCTGATCCAGGTAGCAGCTTCGATATCGCTCCTGTCAACGCCACGACCATATGAATACATCACACCAAGGTAGAACTGTGCCTCTGGATGGCCTTGATCTGCTGCTTTCTTGTACCATTCTGCTGCTTCAACATCGTTCTGTTTCATCCACTTCCCGTTCTGACACAGTGCTCCTAGAATGAACTGGGCATCGGCATGACCCTGGTTAGCGGCTTTGCGGTACCATGCGACTGCCTCAGTATCACTTTGTACAACTCCATGGCCATTCTGATACAAGATTGCGAGGCGGTGCTGAGCATCGACTGAGCCCTTCTCGCCCGCCAGGCGATACCATGATGCCGCCTCGGCAAAGTCCTGCTCAACACCACGACCGCTCTCATACATGGTCCCTAAACTAAACTGTGCAATGGCATTGCCATGACTGGCCGCTCTGCGTAGCCAAAAGGCTGCCTCGATATCACTCTGTTCAACTCCACGGCCCTTCGCGTACATAAATCCAAGCCATCCCTGCGCCTCGGGATCGTCGTTCTCTGCCGCCTTCCGGAACCATGTCATAGCCTCGTAATCATTCTGTTCGACACCACGTCCACTCAGGTACATCATTCCGAGACTAGCCTGGGCACTGACATTGCCTTGATCTGCTGCTTTGCGGAACCATGCTGCTGCCTCGCTATCATTCTGGGCAATTCCTTGTCCTGTCGAGCACATTTCAGCAACTCGGTATTGTGCCATTATATGTCCCTGTCGTGCTGCTCGACGGTACCACTTAAAGGCCTTGGTGTCGTCCTTTGCGATACCCGCACTACCTTGTTCGTACATGGTTGCCAGTGCTACCTGAGCCTCGACATCAATACCATCAAGTGCCACAACCTGGGTGATCAGCTCATCAGTTGGCTGTTGTTGGAAATCACCTTGCCCAATCTCCATTTGAACTGGCAATGGTGCCGGTGGACCTGATGGTGACGAGAGTGGTGTTCTCTCCATGGTGTTCGAGCCACCAGTGGCGTTGTCATGTCCTCCAGAAGGTCCGCTGCTGGAACTAGTGGTACTGGCGATCGACGGTGACGAGATGTGAAGCTCCTCTAGTTCGTCTGCAGCGCTGACCATGCTTCTGTCACCGACGCCTGTGCCACCCTCGACCTCGATCTCAATGTCCTCGATGACCATTTCGCCGGCTTCAGGTCGTTCATGTGGCTCTTGCTTCCAGCACCGTTCGATCCACCATCGGTAATGTTGAGGAGTACTGTCGGGTATCTTCTCCCGTGCGCCGCGTTTGATGACGGCGACAACCATGGGTTCGCTTGGGTACTCTTTGAAAGGTGTAGTGCAGTTGGCGGCCATCTCCCACATGACCATACCGAGTGCATAGACGTCGGATTTGGTGGAGTATTTTGGCCGAAAGCCATGGAGCTCTGGTGCCATCCATCGAATGGTGCCACGCACAGTGTCTGTCGAGTGCGATGCACTGGTGGTCTTGACAACGGCAAGGCCGAAATCACACAGTCGGACTTCGAGATGCCGCGTCAGCAACACATTTGCGCTCTTTAGATCTCGATGGAGGATGTGGTTATAATGTAGATAGGCGAGCCCACTTGCAATTTCTTGCGAGATGCGCTCTCTGGTTGCCCAGTCAGGCAAGGTGTTCTTTTCGATGGCCCGTTTGAGATTGCCTCCCTCAGCAAAGTCCGTGACAAGTACAAATGCTCCATTGTGGTATGTCGTCCCGATGAACTGGATGATGTGTCGGCATTTGAGACCAGCAAGCATCTGGACTTCGCGCTGGATGGCTTCGTGCTCGCCTTCATTCTGTGAAATACGAAACTTTTTAAATGCTGCCTTTCGCTCAGCAAAGCGTCCTCGGTAAACAGTTCCATACGAGCCCGAGCCAACTTCGCTCCCTAGCTTCAAAGACGATTGACGTGATAATGAAGTCTGTGCCAGATTACGTGAACCGACGTTGTCGTTATTGCCAAGGATGTTACAAGATTTTTGAAGGAGAACAACGAGTTTTTTTTTTTTTTTTTTTAGTCGGTGGTCAAATAAGAGAGAGACAAAAGTCTGAGCGGGGTCTGGGCGTACAAAGGTTATCCATTTCTGTGTCAAAAATTCTCTTACCATGGTGGGAGAAGTACAGAGAGGGTGCGAACTATAGAAAGGACAGGAGCACCAAACCGAATCAACAAAAAAGGCTGATGAAGAATCAAGTACGGAATGAAAAAAGTGAGATGAGAAATGAGAGATCAGGGGATGAAGCAAAGAAGGAAGGAAGGAAGGAAGGTTTTGAGTAGACGACGAAACGTAGGGGAAGGTGGTTGGGAGGTACCTTTTTTTTTATTCTTCGAAAGGAAAAGAAAAAGGGGGAAATGCTCGAGATTTTCTTTTTTGGCGCGAGGGTTTGGTTGGTGGGTTGGTTGGGGGTGAGATGTTGTTGTTGGGAGGGATTGCAAGTCAAGCTTAAGAAAGGATGGGGACAAGAGAGCGAGAAAGTGATCTTTCTGTTGTGTGTGCGCATGTATGTGTATATATGTAAAGAGGAAGAGCAAGGCTTTGGGTGTATGTGTGTGTGTGTGTGTGTTGCGGTGGATGAATGCCCATGTTGGTCTAGGCGATATGGGTTAGTTAGGCAGCCGTAGTATGCATACTCTTGTCCTCAAGGGACCCATACGCTACCAAGCTTGCACATATCACTTTTTTGCCGCCCATCCACCCCCTCCGACTCTTGTACCCCCTTTTCTCCTCATTTGTATCCCCTCCACCCCTTCCCTCCATCATCTATCCAGCGTCGTCTCCTTCTCTGGCTTTTTGTGGCCCTCTGCTGTGTTCACCTACCGAAACAGACACGACGTCTGCTGTGGACCTTCCCACCCCCGTGCGCTTTTCCCGCCATTCTACCTTCCATGTCTCGTACCCATTTTTCTTTGCCTGCCGGGTGTTTATGCAGGGCACCATCGACATCATCTGTCACTGTTCCAACGGCTGGTCCGTCCGTCCAGGAGAATTATAGTACTCCCAACGTGATACGCAATTTAAGAGAGAGGGAGTACATCTTGGTTACTGCACGCAGATATTAGCCCGACAAAACTCAGGTCATGAACAGCAAAACGCGGCACTCGTTCACTGCGAATGCTGCCATAATTGTTGTTGTTATTATTTACTGGAAAGTAGACCAGTGGACGCTATTTTCATCTTTGGTCGCTTGAGTGTGCTATCTTGCAATATCGGGCTCGGATGTTTTTCGCTGAAAAATGGTGCGGTGTGCAAAACAAAAAGCTAGAAAAAAAAAGAAGAAAAGAAAGAAAATACACACACCTTGTTTTTTTTTCTCAGCGATGGCGCTTTTCTGTTTGCAACTCTACGAGGGTCAAGTCGGTAGCCCCCTCTCCCACCTCCCTAATCTTACCCTTTGACTTTACGCCCAGACCCTTTGTTTCCCCAGCCCACTTTGTTCCTGAAAGAAACTCATCGAACTGTGCGTTCTTATTATTGGTGTAGTTTGCTGTTAGTGTCGTCGTAGTTTCTTTATCTTTCCCAGAGGCCTGTGGAGAAAAAGAAAAACATTTTCCGATGGTGATCGTTCCATCTCTTCCCTTTCTTTCTACCTTTCTAGCTTACCCCTTCAATGGAAAGGAATGGGAAGAGACAAACACGCCTTACCAAAGTAGTCACTTGGCCATAGGTTTGCTTTGGGCTTTTTTTTTCTTGGTTGACATGCCCGGAAATATACATTACCCCTCATGCACTTCCATCTCATTTCTTGATTCAAAAAAAACCACGCTTTATCCCCCTCCTGTAAAATGCTTCGGGATCATGCATGCCTTTTTGTAGACCTTGCTTCTTCTAAACTCAATCCCTTGATACACCATTTTCCGTTCCATGCGCCACACACTCTGTCCTCCCCCTTCCCCGTTGTGGTCTTGTTCTTATTCTTTTTTTTTTGTTTTTTTCGAAAGATTGCATGTAATGCATGCCTGTGTTTCAACTTGCCATGCGGATTCGAGATGCTGCAGAAAATTGTTCTTCGGACAGTGTCACAGATTTCTCTCCCTTCATTCTATCGATTTTTGTTTGCACCTGCATGGTGGTGGGTCCTCTGGTAACGGCTTTCTAAAAAAGAAAGAATAACCTTTTTTTCTGATCTGTCTTCCCATGACTTTTTTTTTTACAATACTCCCCCACATGTATGTACAAAGACAACTCTGTTATGTCTTGTTTCTTGGGCACAGATAAGCTCTCCAAAAAAGGGTTAAAAATGTGGGTGACGGTGGGGTCGTTGCTCTTGGGAGGAAAACGCTCAGTCCACATTGTTGCATCTCTCTTCATTTTTGTCTCTCCGCTAATCGGGCATTGCTAACGGCACGAATAGAGATCCACCGACCTTCCACGTCCCGATAAAACCATCTGAGTCAAGCTTGTTTGCTGACCTTATTACTCTGTTATACAGTGCGTAGGATTTATGTTTTTTTTATTGACGAAACTGAGAGTAGACGAGGCGGGGAATGAGTACCAGGAACAACAACAATAACAACAACAGTACGAAATGTGGTATGGAACACAAAGGGGAGCGGAGGGAGGGGGACAATGGAGTTGGAAGGGCGGGAAATGGGCATTTTTTTCCAATTGCTCACTTGCAACACGTACCCTCGACCATGCAAAACCTTGTCCTCCCAACCCTGCCCACCAACCTGCGTCTACCACACAACAACATACCTGCTCCGTTGTAGTTTGTGGTCGTACAGCTCACTGTTCCCTTTTTCTCTCTCTTTTTTGGGTCTCTTTTTTTTCTTACAACCCTTCTTTGTCCTAAAAAAAGCGGGTGCCACACACACTATCCACAACGAAATACGCGTAACCATTGTGTTCAAGGGGTTGAAGGGGGAGGAATGGAAAGGTAGTGGAATGATAACCAATCCACGAACATATTTTTTCCTGTCTTCCCTTCGTTCAACAAGGGGGTGCCTGGTAGAAGAGAGCAAAAAATGTGTGGGTAATAGAACTTCATCTTTGTGGGGAACTTGTTGGGAGAAAAAAAATAACGTCAGACTTGCTATACTGTCAGTCACCCAGCTCCTTCCCCCCTCCCATTTCACTCTCACCAGCCGACAAAGGCTACAACTGGAGAAGTATCGTCTTGAAAAAAAAAAGAAATGAGCGCATATGATTCTGTTTTTGTTGTATGTCACTTGTATGCACCTACATACACTCCCCTCTCCTCATTCTCATGTCAGGATTCCGAAGAAGTAAACAACACGTTAACCAAACATACATGTCGTTTAAGAAATCCTCCGATAATATGTGTTAGACCAAGAAGCCTAACAGTAGCTTACTATCCACGCTTGCTATTTAAACTCTATTAGAAGTACATACACCCTTCGTTTCCAATAGCGTCCGGTTAGGAGATTGTGGGAGGCAAAACGAGAGAGGAGAGAAGGGAAGCCGGTTGGGAGAAGCATGGGATCAATCTTTTTGGCCCTTCTCTGCGCATATGCGACTAGAGAGTGCGTTTCATCATATTGACTTGTGGATGCCTGAGAGCGTTAGCATTGTTGATGGTAGTCAAATGAGACGCACATTATTATTGTCAAAGGCAAGCCTACTTGAAATCCCCTGTAGCCCAATTCTCGGTACTGTCCGTATGTGACTAACATATGCCCTTTTCAGGTAAACATGATATTGTATTTTTTTTTTGCAGAAAACTCAACGGCGCAAATCAAAGTCTGAATACACCCTTACTTTCTGTTGTCCTATTGACACTCTTCATTCCGCACACTCCCTATTTTCCCGTTTGGTGATGCCAAAAGAGGCATCACGCCGACTGTTCGCACTATGATTCAAGTGATGGCAATGTACAAATTCATCATTGCTCTCTCTCTTTTTTTTGTGCCAAACTAGTGAATATCTTAACATTCTCATGTACATCATGTCGGCTCTCGAATGAATAACAGATATTGAGGAAAACTCGCACCGCGCCATTTTAGACCATAATGTGTCAATGGTCGTGTTTTTTTATTAGTGCCAGTGATGATGGGGCATGCTACGTTATTGTTTGATTTGATTTGATCTGATGATTGGTTCGACATGGTCCTAACAACGTGAGACCTGGAATGGCAGTAGGAGCCGCATCAACAATACACACAAACACAGAAAACAGGCACACAAAACCTAAATTTTGGCAATCTGTCAAAAAAAAAGCCGTTGGGGAAGAGAATGTTCTTTTTTGTGCATGTATGTTAGACCACTAAAAAAAATCTTTTTTTGAGGCAATATGCATGCTTCGTATTACCGCATCCTTGTTTGCCCTTCATCCTGATAAAACAGTGCAATGTTTTTGTTAGCCACGAGTAACGATTGACGCCACGAGGGAAACGGTAAAGTGCACCAGGAAAACACTAATTGTGCGATTGCCTTTTGGTGACCCGGTCGCTCGTGGGAATTGTATGCGTACATACTTTTTTTTTTGCATACCATGCTTCTAATCCGCTTTGATCTTGAGCAAGTCACTTACACGTACCCCATCCTATCCCATCCCATACCTCCCCATCATTTCTCACCCTCATATTTTAGATCTTTTTCTCACTCATCACACAATCCAGTCGTACAATCAATACAGATGCTGACCCACTTCCCCATCGGTCAATATCACCAACACTTTCTCGCACCACCAACAAACAGAATAGACTAAAGGTGGATCAGAGACCGAAGATGTTGTGCTTTGGTTTTCTTCAGTAGAACCATGCTCTTCCACACAAAACAGGGGAAGGGGTTCTTACGAAGTACCTGTAATCCATCGTTCTGTTCATCATTTCCACCATGTGATGTTTTAAGCTGCTCTCCATTTTCTTTCCATGTGCTTACCTTTTCTTCATATGCCGGTTGCAAAAGTGTCAAATGGTGAAAATCTTACACAATGGCACCATGCAGGGCTACAGTGGGGGGGGGGAGAGAACAGAGAGAATGGTTTATTATGCCAAGCTGAACCATGCACTCTTTCCCAACGCCCGAAATACAATGTCTATGGTTTGTAAATGAAGTGAAAAGACGGAACGACAACAAGAGGAATAACAAACATATAAAAAATGGGAATCAACAACAAAAAAATATAAGCAAACATATGAGGAATATGAAAGTGTAGGTGATGATGAAGGTGGGGATTAAATGAAAGTCGAGGCATTGTAATAACAAGCAGTTTACGACCAAACATCCTCCTCGTAGCGACCACGGGATCGGAGCTCCTTAACATAGGTGGTGGCCTTCTCTTCCGTCAGACCTCCGCAGGTCATGGCAATCTCGACAAGCTTGTGGTTGACCTCACGAGCCATATTCTTGGCATCACCGCAGACATAGAAGTAACCGCCCTTGTTGTGAATCAGATCCCAGATGAGCTCCTTGTGCTCATCCATACGGTGCTGCACATACGTCTTGGGCTGTCCAGGCTGACGCGAGAATGCTGTGATCAACTGTGCGCCTTCAATATCCTTCATCAACTCGGGCCATTCGTCCTTGTACATAAAGTCCTGGTCCTCACGACGGCAGCCAAAGAACAATACTGTTGCGCCAACCTTCTTGCCATTCTTGGCATCCACTGCACGCTCCTGCAAAAAGCCGCGGAATGGTGCCACACCAGTGCCAGGTCCAATCATGATTACGGGAAGCGAGGAGTTACGGGGCAGCTTAAAGTTGGAGTGACGAACATGAACAGGAACCTTGACACCCTTGTCGCCAACCAGGAAGGAACCCTTGGGACCAGAAATATCGTACTTGAGAGCAGGGACAATCTTCTCATCGTCATTGATGTGAGCATGGACATTGTACAAGAAGTTGGTGGCCAGACCATAGATGGTTTCCTCTGGAGCGACATCGGGCTGATAGTCCAAGATAACAGCGGTCAGGTGGATCGAAGTGGGGTGAGCCTTAGCCGAGGACGAGATCGAGTAGTAGCGAGCTTGCAGGCGTGGGACCGACTCGATCAGCAGATCAAAGGGAAACTCCATGGTGTTACCGGCGCCAATAATCTTCTCAAGTGTACCTGCAAGCGAGCGACGAGCATCAGCAACATTAATGCGGAAAGCTTCCTTGTCCTGACCATACAGACCAAAGAGTTTGGACGAATCTTCAGATGGAGCAAAAGGCGTCAGTTGACCGATGAAGGCACGCGAGGGAGGAGCAGTAATGTCAATATAGTTGCGCAGGATGGTACGGTAGGTCGTGGGAACAGGGAAAGGCAGCTTGGTCGAGGTAGGATCCGTGTTGGCAATAGACAGAACCGAGTCGAGCTTGTCAGTCAGCTTCATGATGGCAGCCAGTTTCTCAACCTCCTTTTCTGAGTTGACAGGCCAGACAGCAACATGGTCACCAGCCTGGTAGCTAATGCCAGATCCAGAAATGTCGATTTCCATGTGCAGACAGTGACGGCCAGCATCCTCAGAAAACAGTTCACGGGAAACAGAGATTGGGGCAGCATAGGGGTTCTTGGAATCATATGTGGGGCGACTACAAGAAGCAGACAAAAAAAGTAAACAAAAAAGTTGTCAGCAAACCCAACCTACTTCTCAGGAGATGCCTAAAATGTAGAACCTTCACCATAAAGCAAACAACATACGATCCGAGCATAAACTTGGGCTCTTGGTGTTCACCATGGTAAATCTTCTTGAGTTCCTTGACTTCCTCTTCTGTGTGCTCAATGATCTTATAGGTAGCCTGGCGAGGACCAGCGCTACCGGCCAAGTAGTCGATACCCAGGTGATCACAAACAGCCTTCCACATATCGTCTTTCCAGCTCAAAAAGTCCTCTTCCAACGAGCCATCGTCATCACCCTCGCCACGCTCACCAACGCGTTTGGCGCCGAGAGCTGTGAGGCGTTCGTCGACACGACGACAAACGGCGTTGTAGTGCTCATATGTCTTGTTGCCAAGACCAAAAATGACATAGGACAGGTTAGACAGGGGTTTCTCAGGGTCTTCGTAGTCGCCAGTTGAGAACTCAGGCACATCCTCGCCAGCAACGAGCAACTCCCAAAATTCGACGGCATTATCAGTAGGCTCGCCCTCACCATAGGTGGCAAGGACGAAAACGGCGAGGTAATCAGAGGGCATAGTGTCGAGCAGGTTCATGTCAAAGTCTTCGATATCGGCAGTCATAGTCTTGAGATTGTAGCGTTGCATGCCTTCCTTGGCGAGGCGAGCAGCATAATCCTCGGCAGTTCCTGTTTGTGATCCATAGAAAAAGATGACGGTCTTGTCCTAGAGATATCGAGATGGAAGTAGAGGGAGAGGACAAAAGGGAAACAGGGACAGGCTTAGTTTGAAAGAACGTGGCAAAGTGAACAACAATGATTTCCCCAAAAACAAAAAGGGCCATAATTTTCATGTGTCTCACTGTCCCAATCTCATCCCAAATATGGGAATTACAAAGAAACAAAGCACCAAGTTCCCCTCTTCCCCTCAGCATGCACGTACACACGCTTTGTGACCATATGCTCATATTTTCCATGAATGGTCTTCCTTTCATAGTCGTGTGTGGACTCGCAACTGCCAATATTCCATTGAGCATGTTTTTTGTTTCCCTTGTCCCAATGAGTAATTATCCAATGTTGGCATGCATGCTGTCCATCTGATTGCTTTTCTTCTTCTAAGGGGTTGATTGCTGATGGCTGATTCTCCTTGTCCCTCGGGTCGGTAAAACAGCGAAACACTAAAACCTTCCCACTCATTCCTTGCAGCTGAAAGTTGCGGTATATTCGAAGTAACAAAGAAAAAGGTTCAGGTGATTAGGGGACTGGAATGAAGAGAAATCCTTACAGTGTCCTTCATCTTTTGGACAAAGTCGCGGGTCTTCTTGGCAGGCTTTCCCATCTTGAGAGCAGGAGCATTAGGATTCTGCAAGGGCACGAGGGGCTTGCGAGGAGCAGCCTTGGGGCCGCCATTGCCAGTGCCTAAAAGCTTGTCCTTGAACCAGTAGAGGGCAGAACCCACAAAGACAGCGCCAAGAATGGCGATGTCGAGGGTGTCAATGACTGCGTCCGACATTATGAGCGAAGGAAGCAATCACGCAATCTCCAACAGGGGTGATGAAGAGCGAGAAAGAAAAAAAGAAGGGTAGGAGGTGGGAGGTTGAATGGATGGAGGTGATGAATGAAAAGGAAAAAAGAAGCAGAATAGCGAGTGGTGAGAGAGATAAGTGGTTTTTTTTTTCAATGAGCGACAAGGAAAAATCTGATACTGGACCTTTTATATATAAAAAGTGGTGTGATGTGAGAAAAGTTTGCTGATCCACTTTTGTGGTCTATGGAGAAAGAAGGAAGGATCGCTTGCTTAATGGGGAAAGCAGGTTTAGGTGCAATCATGAAAGCTGATAAAGAACCGGTTTAACTTCTTTCCAAGGTTAGCTACACGATCATGGCTGATGGTGCACAAAAAAATGCGTAGCAACAACACTGGATCAAAGACTACCCGGACAAGCGTTTGGTTCGTGGGAAGAGAGAGAGGCATGATCATTGGCAAACGACAAAAGCAAGTGTAAAGTGCCACACTGGCCATCCACGTCTCACTCTCACCCCTTTCTCGTGGGATACCAATGCTCTCTCTTGTCATCCTCCATCAAACAGGGCAACGTAGACTATACACCAGTACGCTGATTTTTTTTTTTTGAATGATCGACCGATCACTTGATGTCAAGGATGACGCTGTCTCAATTCACCCATCCCACAGCGATGGAAACACAGACCTCCTTCACCCACCACCCGAGCCTGTTCATTAAGCTACTGCCACCACACTCGTTCAATCCATATCCAATCCTCCACATCCATACCACTGTTACGTTGCACGTTGTACGTACAAACGGCAATAATCGGTATTTTGGCACTTCCCCTCTCTATCCAAATATGCCCATCCGACATGATATTTTCTCTCTATTACGTCTCGCCCCTTCGCTTCTTCGAGATGGTCTACTTTTACCCCTCCCTCATCCTCTTTCCCCTTCTGCTACCTCTCCTTTCATAGCCCATTGAGCATCGGGTGCGATCAACGGCCCACTCGTTTCGGGTCCTCTGTTGCCATTATACCGGGCCGCAATAGACTTGGTTCGATAATATTAGCTCTCATGATAACTCTGTTTTACTTGCGGCTGCACCCGACGAGGTCTACAAGTAGAAAAAATTTAAGACAATTTTGTCAAAGTGAACATGCATTGCATCTGGCCACTACCAAAGAGTATTGTTTTTCCCTTTTGCATTTAGCCACACAAAAACTCAATTGCCTGAGAGACAGAACGTGATAGAACGATATAATAGAATAGAATACGTGTCTCCTCTTCGCCCATGAGAGGAAACTGTGCGACATACATTGTTCCTCACTGCTGTGTCATCAAATATCCGCAGGCTAGGGGGATGTGGGACGTGCACAAATTCTGAACCAAGACTTCAACTCTTGGCATCACAGCCTCTCCAGACCCCCCTTCTCCTAAGAAAGCACTCAATATTAGAAGGCCTTTTCTAAGTGCTAGCTGGTCGTCTAGTCGTTATATTTCTAACTGGCTAGACATTTATCCTTTATGCCGTCCTTGTCTTGTCTTGTGATTAATACTCAGGCGTTACGGATAATTTTTTGTAAATCCTTGGGGCGCTTCATGCGCAGACGATATCACTTAGCAGTAAGATAGAAAGTCAATTCTGACACACCTAGCAGGCGCATGCACGGAGCAACTACATTTTCTTTGATCGGCGCAGCAACTTGAACAAAAATAACCAGCTTATTGAATATCGACAGACAGGTACTCTCTGAACCTATTGTACTGATTTGAATTGCGGCTGTGATGACCAAAGCCCAATGATGTATTGTTTCTGAGTATGATGCTCTGTTCGGCGGTTTCGCAACCATGAAAAGTCTAGAAGAAGATATATCCTGTTTTCTGCGACTCGTCCTTGTTACCGCATGAATTCTAGAGGTACCGTCCTATTAGTTTTCTATTGTGATCGTTCAGGGGCCGTGGCTTTAGTTTTTGTCCACGTTGTGCGTCACAAGTACCGGTTCACACCCGTCTGAAACAACCAGTCTTTACTGTTGCAAGTACTCGGAACGTCCTGTCCATCTCGCAGCATCTTCCTCCTCCCTGCATTTTCCGGTTCCAAATTGCGGAAGCGTTCTTCCGGAATGTGGCCGAGTAAAGCCGGGGGGTGTGGAGTTCTGGAAGTACTTGTGTTTGCTATGCACCAGATGCAAGCATATGGTGGACTTTTATTTGGAGGGATGAGTTCTTCATTTGAAACGACGTATCAGATAACAAGTGCACTAACGTTCACTACAAGTTTTTACCAGGCAATACATTGAGCACCATCCATGGTCGTGGCACATCGCCGTCTATAAACTGATCTCAACCTCTCTGCTTGTCATCTATAGCTCATTTTCCTTTCTTGTTCTTATTAATGGTCTCGAGATCTTGCTGTCACCAGTGAGGACGTCTTTACTCACTGGTCATGTGTGTACAATAGAGAACACTCTCGGTGAAATTTAAAGGCTGTGTAAAGTATGCCGTTATGAGCATATTTTCATTCTCTTGTCACTTGTACAGCAAGATATTCTCTCATGGCTCTATTGTAACAATGAACTGCCTGAAAGTAAGCCTTCCGGTATCCTCAGTATCATAGAGAAAATGGTAAGCTCTGTCCGCACTGATGTTGAGTGTGAATGGTGTCATATCCCTGCCAGTATGAAGCGACAAGGCTCGCCACTAAAGTTGTAGCAATCACAGCCACACGAACAGAAAAAAGGGCGCCTTTCCCTCCCCTGGAACAAATAAGCTTTAACGTGAGAACTGGGGAAGAGATTAACAGTTCAAGATGCAATGGTGAAGAGGATTCGAAACTAATCGCCATCTCATCATGTCCTACACAAAACCCGATCCCAATGTCTTTTACCCAATCCCGCCTGGCCAGCTGCCCCCTGGCTTTGTAGCTCCACCACCCGGGACCATTGTCCGTGGTGTGCCTATCGTCGTCCCTATCGGCCTTGAAATGCTCATCTCGCCTCAAGGATACCCAGTCTTTGTGCCAGATACTTCGACCCCAACCACACCATCGCCTGCATCGACTTCGGCCACTGCTGCTTCCTTTCCAGTACCTGGCACTCCAAATCAGCATACCAACACGCAATATCCACCACCACCTCTGAGCGGCAATACTGCGGCACCAGGACTAGGATGTACTGGACAAGTACCATCTCCACCCACTGCTAATGCCAGTGGGCTGCACAACAAGCCAGGCTATGGCTTTGAGTCATCGTCGCTGCCTTACCCAAGTATGCCAACTATTCCAAGTCCGTCTCTTGTTCAGCAGCAACAACGGCAGCAGAATCTACAACAAGCACCGCGGGCCCTGACGTTTGCTAGTCTGGAAACCTCATTCCGCACATCCTCAGAAACATTCAACGCCTGGATCTTTTACTCCCTTGGCTTGAACACAGTGCCTGGTCAAAAGGAAATTGTCATAACCCTTCGCCAGAAGCCTGGCATGTACAGCCTTGAGACGATTCAACCAATCATGTACCACTTCTTCCGTGAGATTCACCAACACTTGGTCACTAACCGCACAGTTCTAACATCCGGAGACGCCTACCCTTGTCGGATTCAAACCCCCGATGCCGGTCTCAAGGAGCTGACACTGCTACTTGTCCATGCACCTCCAGAATGCAAAAATTTGCTTGAGAACAAGGATGTCCTCTACGGCCTCTTGGCGACGCGTGATGAGGCTGCCGTCTTCCAAAAGTACGGCGCTGCTCGCTGTCTTTCCAACATGGGCAACGAGCTCGAGACCTGGCCTATTCCGCTGTGGTCCGACTGGGCTAAAACTCAATCTATCGTAACTCTGCAGGATTTTGAAGGATGTCTACTGGAAAAAGTGCCCTACTTGTCCACTCGTAACGTCGTAGCAACCCTCGACACCGTCTCTCACCGCCTAACCCTCGTCATGAGCACCGCCGCTTTGGAGTTGGTCCAACAGGATTTGAAAAAGTTTCCTCCGACAGTCTTGGTAGGCATGTTGACACCAGCTCGCGTGACCTTCTTGCTGGATCTGGATCCAGGAGCGCAGGCGTACCTTACCTGGCGGAAAGGTCAAGATGGCCCTGCGGTGTTTAACGCACGTCCAAACCCTACAAGCTATCATGGATGTTGGTTGTCGTTGGTCGGCCATGGACAGGGATTAGACAAGGAAAGCATTGGTCCGACTGAGGATGGACTCGAGGTCAAGATGAATGCAACCACATGGGAGCGGCTATCACAGGCCATTCTCTCTAGAACCCCTACACTTGTGCCGGTCGGAACGGAAACTATCCAGCTGGTGTATGCATAGACATTGCATTCATATACTGCTTCTTCGTTCAATATACCCTTATATTCTATTGTTGGTCATTTTACCCTTAGTATGCGGTGGAGTTTGGAGTATCGTGTACAATCATGTTTTTAATAACAATGATTTTGATTACATCCATTTATGCGGATCAAATTATACAAGACAGAAAAAATAAGTCTGTCCTGTAGTTCCACATTCACCCAAAAGAATGCAAAAGAATCTTTCGCCTTCATAGCCCCTGAAACAAAAAAAATCGTACAGCTTGCATTTTCTTGCACTCATGGTATGAATACATCAGTGCCAACGGCATATTGAGAAACGAGAAGGAGAATCAGATTTCTGCTTTGGTCGCTCATGTCAACCAGCAGTAAAACTCACCTTGATCAAGGATATGATCTAGGCATTATAGGCAAGGCGTTACCTACTTTGAGGTCCTTTTGGTAGAGGTAGCTCTGCTCCATCTTAATCTCCACTCTTTGCAGGTGATGATACAAGCTTACACATGTGTAATGTGATGAGAAACACGTCCAAGAGCTGAGTGGAGTATTATACTAGTTAGTACCATTACTACTACACGTACACAACTACATTCATTTATTTGACATTAGACTATGTAAAAGGCATTCACAGACTATTTTATCCTTTCATTGATACGTAACGTGAAGAACGGCTGGATTACCAGATTCCTTAGACCCCATCATGTAAAACCCCCTATTAAGGGACAGATAGATGGAGAATTGACTATCACCTGAACTTTTGGCCATCTTACAGGCCGGAGTGACATCGATGGGTCCCAGATTTGAACATGGTGGTACCTCGATGGTACCAATCAAAAGTCCAAGTTTGGGTGCCGTATGAGCCGATACCGTGTCTTCTTCCCAATCCGATGAATTGGCAGCCGAGATGCTTATGTTGACACTATAAGGTACGCGCCATTCTAACGGTGGAAATTGAATGGAGCAGGCGGTTATCTTTGAAGACGATCTCATGGCTCCATCAGGAAGGATGAGCCCAACCAAAACTCGCGCGTAATCATGCAGGCCCACACGGATGGAGAGCGTGGGATGGTTTCCGAATCGGCATTTGGAGCAAATGTCTCTACCTGGACAATCCATGCAGATATCACTGGAGTACATGATTGTCGCATCTTTAATAACGAACGTGCTGCTCTCGTGAGCTATTGACAAGGTGAGAATACTCATGAAAATGGCAAAGACTATTGCAAAGATGTTGCGCCACATTATTAAAGAGCTGATAGAGGAAAGACGTGTTTCATGAAAATCGAGGATGAATAAAACGGGATGGTGAAAGATAGGTGAAATACTCAGGGTACATCAAGATATCGGACAAGATATGATGCTAAATTTCAGAAGTAGCAATAATGAGTTCTGCCAACTCTCCATCTTGGTAGCTATTCAAAAGATGTCTAATCGACACATAGCGCTCCTTTTTGATTTGAGGGCCAGAGTTAGCCAAACGAAAAACTCTTGTCTTAATCAAAAGATTGGTGTGTGACCCTTCCCTCAGCACAGCATTTGAGGCTCCTTCTAAAACATTTGTCTCTACTACGCCCACCAGTTCTTGACAAGCGATGGGAACATACCACCTTCACTCGACAACATGGTAGACATATTGAACCTCAACAGGCCCTAGTCAGACCTCTCCAGTGCAATCCGACACATATCAAGGAAGGACGTTAATCCCCCAGTTACACCCATGGTACAAATTGATGTTCTCTGCCTGCGAATCTCAAACCATGCGCGGTTCACGCGAAATTACTTTAGAATATCACAGTCACAATTCATTTTTGGCGGTTGAGACGAGAACGTTGTTAAGCTCTGTGGCACCAACCAAGCCAACCGCCCTACGTTACAGAAATGGACGAAATAAAATGAAGGGCAGCCATGCCTGAGTGTTGCATAGTGGAATCGTTCCACTTGTCATGGGACAACGACAGGTAATAACCACCTACGTCCAGCGACAACCACAAGGGAGGACTGTCACTTTTCCGCATTCAGAGATTGCCAAGTTTCGACAAGAAAAACCACATGAGTTATGAATACGAGACGAAAATTCTACTCGGACTGTTCACTTTCCAACACGAATGAAGGCACAGTCACCATGATCTTCGGAGTAGGCGAGACATTACTCCGTGTCTATACTGGGGACCAGGCATCATCTACCAAGTCAGATCTAATGGGATAACTAACACGGTGGTCGCATAGTGTGGGGTGTTAGATAGTGTATTTGCAGCAATTCTACAGCGAGCTTTACGATGGTCGGCGAGTACTTGCCGAGATGAAGGACTAGTGGTAGATGTGAAAATGGCCAAAGGACACACAGGTCATGCAGGGATCGACGCAGCGGATAAGCTTGGAAAGAAGCGGTCATGGATGAGCAATGCTTTCCGTACATGGTAACCGCAAGCGGAGGGTGGGCGTTGAAAACTGTCTGTATTCTGGGGAACACTAGTAGAAAGTAATCAAAATCGGATGCTCAAACCACAGTCGATAATGGGAGGGCACAAGATGTGCTGGAGATGTCACATTCAGAATCTTCCTATTCGCCTATATACAACTATATCATATGGCCTTTACTAGCCTTTAATTCTTTCATTGATAAGTAACGTGAAGGACAGCTGGATTTCCAGATTCCTTGGACCCCATCTCATAGCGCCCAATATCAGTGGCCAGAATGATCGAGAATTGGCCATCGGTTGAATTTTGGGCCTTCTTACAGGCTGCAGTAACATCAATGGGCCCCAGACTTTCATATGGTGGCATCTCGATCTCAACGAGCGGATCTTCTATGTCTATTCCGGGCGCCGTCTCATTCGACACCGTTTCCTCGCCCCAATCCGACGAATTGGCAAGGAAGACACCAATTTTAGCACTATACGGCGTGGTACGTGTAAACGGCGGAAACTGGATGGAGCAGGCTGTTATCTCTGAAGATGATTTCATGGCTCCATCAGGGAGGATGAACCCAACCAGAGCTCTGAGAATCACACGCCTGCTCGTAAAGATAGAGAGATAGGGATCTTTTCCAAACCGGCATTTGTCACAGTTGTGGTTTGGACAATCCAGACAGTTCCCGGACCACATGGAAATGATAGTCATTGAGTCTTTGATGGCGAAAGTGCTGTTCTCAAAAGCCAGCGATAGAGTAAATGTGCTCATTAAAATTGCAAAAACTATCGCGATATTGCAGATTCGCGCCATTGAGGAGAATGGAGATGAAGAGAGCGTAGAGGATTCGTCAAATAAGAAGGTTGAGGAGGAAGAAGATATCAAAGAAGAGTGACAATATTAGGAGTAAATAAGATGTTTGAGGAGATATGGTACAACTCATAAAAATGGACAAAAGTGGATTCTCCTTCAGACAACCAACTCTCACTCTTGTTGGCTGCAAAGAGAGGCTAGTCAATACACCACACGAAGAAGGCTGTCTTAGTCAAAGATTAGTGTGTGACTCTCTCCAACCACAGCACCTGTATCCCTCCTAAAAACAGTCTCTTCAACGTCCAGTGGGAACGCATGATCTCCCATAAAATGTAAACCAGAATATTATTGGAATACTTGGAACCTCAATAGATTCCCGTCAAGTCTCTTCAATGCAATCCCACAAATATTCAAAGGTGCCGATCCCACACTACGGCATAAGGTTAAGGTTCTCATGTCCGAGTTGTGAATGTAGTGGAACCAATGTCGCGGGTATCATGGGGTAATAACCTTACATATGATACATAAACTGAATAATATAACACTGCACGGAAGCATTAGTTGACTATCACAGAGTGGTATCATCCATCTGTCACGGATCAACGACAGGTAATCACCATCCTTGTCAAGCAGCAACTACTACATGGGATTACTGATTCGTTTCCCTTCTCAGCAGTAGCCAAGCAATGATTGAAGAACTTCAACAACACCCCTCCGGTCGTTCAACTTAACACACATACAAAAAGTTAGAGACACTCTCGAGGATGTTCTCCCAGATGAATGATTCACATTCTTCTCTGATGGTATCATTTTTCAACGCGAAAACACACTCCTTCATTAACCTTGAATTTAATCACTGATAAGTAACGCAAAGGATAGCCGGATTGCCAGATTCCTTTGACCCCATCTCATAATGATCACCGTCAGTGGCCAGAATGATGGAGAATTGGCCATCCGTTGACCTTTGGGCCTTCTTACAGGCTGGAGTAACATCAATGGGCCCTAGACTTGCATTTGCTGGTACATCGATCTCAACCAATGGAGGCTCCTCTGTTCCGGGCGCTGTCCCAGCCGACACCGTATCCTCATTCCAATCTGACGAATTGGCTAAGTAGACATGTATTTTGGATTCGCGCTGCGAAGGTTCTGTGAACGGTGGAAACTGAATGGAACAGGCTGTTATCTCTGAAGACAATGTCAAGGTTCCACCAGGAAGGATGAATCCAACAAGAGCTCGAATTTTCACACCGATGTTGTTGTAGAGGGCAAGATTGGGTTTCTTTCCGTACGGGCAATATTCACAGAGGCCTTTTGGACAAAACGAACAGGGCTGGGGCCAACCGTAATGGATGATTGTCGAGTCTTTGATGGCGAGAGTGCAGTTCTCAATTGCTTCTGACGGGGTAAGAGTGCTCGCGAAGATAGCAAAGATGATTGCGGTAATGCTGATTCGCATCATTGAGGAGACGGAGGATGAATAGAGTGTGGAGAATTCGTCTTGCAAGGATGTTGAGGAAGAATAAAAATAAAAGAGCGACACTACTAAGAGTGCAACAGGATGTTGAAAGAGATATGGTTCAATTCATCAGAGGGGACAAAAGTGAGTATTCCATGAGACAACCAACTCTCACCCTCTTTTGGTTTGTAAGAGATGGCTAGCCCACCACTCAACAACATCACACTATCCATCTACTTGAGTCCAGAGCATGCCTCACGAAGAACGCTGTCTTAATCAACGATTGGTGTGTGATCCTCTCCCAGCGTAGCATCAGATCCCTACTAAAACACTGTCTCTTCTACGCCCAGCAGCTCTTGACAGTCGATAGGAACAGGTTGGCCTCACTTGATAACCAAAAGAACATACTGAATCTCAATAGGGTCCCCGTCAAACCTTCCCAATGCAACCCAATGCATACATATGCAGGGTATCCCTGGTGAAAAGATCAAGATGGCCCTACAGTTTTTCAATGAACCCTATGAGCTACCACAGATGACGGATGTCGTTGGTCGGCCATGGACAGGGATTAAACAAGGAGAGCATTGGTCCGACTGAGGATGGACTCATGGGCTAGATGGATACGATGAGAGCGGTTATCAGAAGTCATTGTCTCTAAAACACCCACTTGCCCCATTCAGCACAGAAACCTCCCAATTAATCTATGCGAAAAACTTGTACATGCTTCACCATTTCTTTGTGCGGTATACACTTGCTGGTCATTTACCCTTTGGTTTGCAGTGCATTTTGAAGCATCAATTGTTAGCATGCGTAGGTGTAGTGTTATTGGAAGTATCCGTTCACGCTGATCAACGGTAGCTGCCATCAAGTATATGGTTTGGAAAAGAGTTTCTACTTTGTAGTCTATTGAACAAAATTTTTGGGATATAAGTTTATCCATGCTGTCGTTGTGTGAACGCATCGATGCCAATGGTAGTTTGTAATAGTGGGGGTGAGGTCTCGACTTCAGTTTTGGTCTCTGGAGCCAATCAGTGGTAGAGTTCACTTTGACTAAAGCTACGCTCCAATCATAATGAGGAAAATGCTGCCTCAATTAACGTCCCTTGGTGGGGGTAGTTGAGCTCTGACTTTCCGCCAGCTTTTGGGGGTGTTAGAAGAGACTAATCTATATATCATAGTTTATGTAGGAATAAAACTCTATTCATATTTTGACAATAGAATACTTTTATTAACCATTGACCACCTTCATTGATACGTAACGTGAAGGATAGCCGAATTACCAGAATCCTTAGACCAGATCTCATAATACCCAAAGACAGCTCCCAGATATATAGAGAATTGGCTGTCGGTTGAGCTTTGGGCCTTCTGACAGACCGAGGTGACATCGATGCGTCCCAAATTTGTATATGGTGGCACTTCGATAATGACCAATGGGTCTCCCTCCTCTGCTTCGGGTGCCGTTTCAGCCGACACTGTACCCTCTTCCCAATCCGATGACTTGGCAACTGAGACGGTTACATTGACACCATACTGCAAGGGTTTTTTGAACGCCGGAAACTGAATAGAGCAGGCGGTTATCTCCGAGGACGATGTCATAGCTCCATCAGGAAGGGCGAACCCAACCAGAGCTCGAATATACGCACGCCCGCCCGTGTTGACAGTGAGTGTGGGCTCGCTTCCAAGCTGGCATTTGTAACAGTTGCTGTCTGGGCAACTCGGGCAGGACACAGTGGAACGCATGATGGTTGAATCTTTGATGGCTGGCGCGCTCTTCTCGAGAGCGAGTGTCAGAGTGAGTGTACTCACCAAAATGCCAAGGACTATTGCGATAGTGTTAACTCGCTTCATCGAGGAGAAAGGGAATGCTTAGAGTGTAGAGGGTTTGATTTTGAAAGAATGTTGAAGAGGGGGAAAAAAGGATGAAAACAAGAGCGACAATATTCAGGGTACAAATGGCTTTTGGAGAAGGTTTATTCTTCTGATACACAGGTTGTAGAAGTCAGCTTGCCTAAACAATCGAGCGCCGTCATGGTTTTCATGCCACCCGTAATCCTCTACCTGCGCCGAATATTCCGTGTTGGGTTACGAGCCTAATGCAGTGTCAATTTTAAACTAACGTCCGCTCTGCATGAGCGGCGTGAAAAGGTACCTTTGGGATTCCATTATCCGCCCAATTTGATCATGACAACTATGGGTCCCCTGTTCACGCAATTCCTGTCCTATTTGACAAACAGCCTGACATCTCCGGATTGGACGTTGTTCTTAGA
The DNA here is from genome assembly GCA_016098105.1 of Actinomortierella wolfii. Classification (NCBI taxonomy): domain Eukaryota; kingdom Fungi; phylum Mortierellomycota; class Mortierellomycetes; order Mortierellales; family Mortierellaceae; genus Actinomortierella; species Actinomortierella wolfii. The sequence goes on from JAAAIY010000246.1 coordinate 25,401, forward strand.
CTTGGCTGTAGCGGACGCATGGGCTTAAAAATAACTGTGCGGGAGAGAATAGTAATGCGATCATACAGTCCCCACAGTCAAATATAGAGCGCAGTCTTACTGCATCAAGCTCAGAGAAAATGTAAGACTTGTGTGTGCCTGTGACCTGCCACGAATCCCATCCAGATTCTATTTTTGCGCTCTAATAGCCAACAGTAGTCTACCATGGGCCTCTAGCTTTATTTTTTTAAATGATCTCCATCCCAAAAAAATCTCACTCTCTGATTAGACTCGTGGACGTAGCAGGCCCTTTGGGTGCTTTCCCGCTACCATGAACGTTCACCTTGTTCTGATTGACACAGAGTGGACATGGTGTACGACCGCGCTTGGATCGGATCAACTCTACAAGATTGGCCTTTGTGTGAAGTGTGATGTGGTTGGCTGCTGACGGCTTGATCTTGGGCATATCCTCTTCATTGTTCGGGAACAGACAGCGGTCATGATAGACATGGCGGCAAAAGAACATCACATATGTTGACGGGGATGTGCCTGGCACATATGTCTCTCCTCGTGGGAAAATTGGCTCCAGACACGCCGAGCAGACCATATCCTCTGAACACGAGATGCCACGTCGCTGCGCCTTCATCAGTTGATCCGCCATCGTCACACTGTCGCTGACTAGGATCCGTCGGCAGCCTTCCCGTAGTGACATCTGGAGATTGAAGTCCTGAAGAATTTTTAGTAACGCACTTCGTAGGTCTGGGATCTCAAGTCCATTGGGAATGCGTCGAATCAATCGAATGGGGTCAATCTCAGTGCCGACGTTCTGCAGCAAACCGCGGATGAAGTCTAGTTAAAAGAATAAAAAACGAATAGAGTGGGGTTATTACGGTTGTTAGTCCTCCCGATCAAGAATTTTTAGAAAAGATCAATGAATAGTACAAGACGCCAAAGGTTATGTAGCACATACGTGGTTTGTCCATCGAGTATCTGAGCAGATCCTCCCACAAGTCATCGTCATTTTGTTCCTTGGCAAAATTAATGGCTCGCTCAACATCGCCCAGTCGCTCGATAATCAACATGAGTGCTTTCTTGTTGTCACCCATGCGTCCCAGAAGGAAGACCATTTCCGGCACGAGATCTCGCCGTTCGCAAGCTTTGTATGCACGTTCAAGACTGTAATAGTTGCTGGCTCGCAAGAAATCAATCAACTTGTAGGGTGCAAAATCGGCGTACAACTCGACCTGTTCGTTGTGGAACTCAGAGCTTAGTTGAGGGTCGCGGTTGAAAAGCGCGTCTAAGTACAGATGAAGCATGCGTGGATGGCCACGTAACTGTGGAACAACACGCTTGATCTATAAGGTATAAAGCAGAAACAGAGAAAAATTGCGTTTAGCCAACAAATTTCAAGAAATGGTCTGCACTAGCAGCCCTCCAATATGTACGCTCCCGTATGAGTTCTTACAGGGATCTCATCCGTGTGCTGCACCATCAGCTGGACAGCGGGTCCATGCACAAGCTCGTCCTCAGCAGACTGCTCTGGTTCTTCGTTTTTTCCATCCTTTGCTGCTTGTTCACGCTTCGCCTTCATCTTCTCGTCGTACAGATACTGATCAAATTCCATGAGCAAAACAGCCTTATCCTGCACGGCTGAAAATAAATCATGATCGCGGATAAGCTCAAAAACGTTTGGTCGGCGGAGGCGGAGGAAATACTCTAGTGCGCGATCAGGCTTGTCGTCTCGGGTATATCTGTTGATAGACACCAAAAACGAACCAAATGTTAGAAAGACCATATTCCTGGCAGCCCTCTTGATGCGATGTGCATTCAAAGGATCCCTTTTTCTACCTCCACCCCATCCCCAATCCACTACTTACAATTCTGCAAGCGATTCCATGAGCAACACATTGTTCGAGTCCTGCTTGAGACGATCTTCCACAGCCACAATAACGTTCTGAATATTGTACAGTCCCCGCGGGAAGTTCATGACTGTCTTGTAAAGCGACTGGTGGTCGTGAATCAAAAAGTAGGCCAACACCAGCTCGTAAATGGTGCTACTGAGAGTCGGATTACTGAAGGGGATGTAACCCGCAATAGCCTTGAGCTGCCTTGCCTCCGCAAAAGCATATATCCAATGCTCCCAAAGTTCGGCATCCGAGCCCAGAATACTCGGACACTGTTGAGCAGCCTTGTCATACTGTTGATTATCCAGAAGCCATCCAAGATACTTTTGTCCAATTTCGCTTGCACTGAATTTTTTGCTACCTCCGTAGGCTTGAGCCTCTCGCGCATGTCCAAGGGCCTCCTCGTATCGCTCCCGCTCCATGAGCCATTGAATGTGATCGTCAAGATCGCGCTCCTTGGCCATGACAAGATCCTTGGGACTAGCAATGTAAAACATATCCTGGGAGGGAATGTGGGCAAACACATAGTCATTTGCTTGATAATGGGCGTATCCGTGAACTGTTAGCGCGTCGGAGCTAATTTCTTCATTGAATGCATTCACAATTCTGAGCTCAGGGCGTTTAGCCATCTATTTTGAGTATAAAAAGAAACGATATCAAGAATGAGATGATCGTGTCAGTGGCATAATATTTTTGAACTGATTTAAACAGAACAGCACGATCGAACATACATTACGCGCCACAGGTTGGCTCTGGTCGCTGATCTCGTCAATATCCGGGACGACATAGGCCATAAGGAGCATCATTTCCTTAAATGGAGCAATGCCACAAACGACAAAGTCCGTTTGGAACATGGACGTGATCTCGACATACTTGTCTGGCAGACCAGGCTTCATCTGATCTTTGGGTCGGTCCTTGACAGTGGCTACTCTAACGAGTGCTGCCCAGCCAATCAAAAGCTCGCGTTCGTTCTTCCAGCAGAGGCGGCACTTGAAAAGATCAGGACGAGGACTTGATCCAGGACGATCAATAAAAGTGATGCGCTGCTCTGTCTCAGTATCGTAGATCTTCACGCCATAGTCGTTCGCCCACGCAATAAAATTGCCGTGCCACTTGATGGCCAAGATGGGGCCTTCTCCCGAGTGCAGCACGACATCACGGTTCCCAAACCACCCTAAATCGGAACAAAGTCAAAATACAGAATGAGCCAAAATTTAGAAGACTCTCTTCGGTATAATACTCTAGGATTTGCTGCCAGAGGGGTCAGAATAAAAGGGTAATGTGCAAATACCTTTCTCGTTCATGATCAATTGTCCAGCCATGCCTCCGCTAACAAAGCGCCGTGACGACGACTTGCTGTAGAAAGGCTCCAGTGCAACTGCTTTGACAGGTCGTTTGTAATTGTACGCGTGTGACTCTTCGCCAAACAGCCCATTGATAACCACTCGACCTAGAGGTAATAAAGGTTTTCCATGAGTTGTGTAGGAGTAAAAATTAGATGATTGATGCCCAAAAGAAAGGCTTAGTCACGTCCTCCTGTAATTCGTTGCGGTTGTGGCTCTTACCATCATCAGAGGCAGACGCAACATATTCCTCATCTTGATCGACACTAACATCGTTGACGGTTGCACCGTGCACCTGAAACCTTTGGTTTTCATTTCCTTCAAAGTCCAAGATGTGAACCACTCCCCAGTGTGTTCCAAGAGCCTATTTGGCAAGGAGGAAAGCGATTGCCACGTATGAAATGCTTAGTAAGATGCACTTGCGAAAATCAATCGTGTTGGCGTGAAACAAACCTGCCACTTACGATAAATTTGTCGGACACTGTCATTGCACTGGCAGAGTCCTTCTTGAGCATTTCGCCAATGCCCGCTCCGAGTCGCTGGTAATTCAACTTGGGCTCCTCTTCTTCCTCGTCTTCGTCATCTTCTTCATCATCCTCTTCATCATCATCGTCCTCCTCCTCCTCGTCCTCCTCCTCTCCATCTTCGTCTTCGTCTTCGTCCTCCTCCTCCTCTTCGTCTTCTTCTTCCTCGTCTGTAACATCTGTATTTGATTGTTCATCTTCTGCTCCTTCCTCGTCTTTGTCTACTTCACTCTCTTCTTCAGAACCAGTTTCTTCTTCCTCATCTTCTTCCTTCTCATGCTCATTGTCGAAATTCTTCGCGCCTCTTGCGATGGAAGAGTGCACGCCTACCGGACTGTCATTTGTCTCGAATGTACTGTCCGTGAATCGATCAGTTGTCGCGTTTTCCTTTGGCGTCGATGGACCTACACTCATGATGCGCTCGCCTCGCTCGCCTCCGAGTGCTGAATATTAGAGTGGGTTGAGTGTGAAGGAGATAGTAATGCTACTGGACACGAGCATAGAATGAAGGGGGAAGTGTCAGCATGCCACCCAGCAGAGAAAAAAAGAGCAGAAACCCTGTCGGACAGTCACGCGCCCACTCTCCCAACGACATCTCCCACCACTTCCTTCCCCTCTCACCCTTCCCCCTGCTAAAAAGGCCTGTACATCTCTACAGCACAAAGGGTCCATCTATCAGAGTCACAAAGAGCCAGAAATGGGAAGACATAACGCGAATACGCGTACGAACATCCTATTTAACGCGTTCATACACGTATGTGACCTGTAGCACCCATCCTAATCTATACAGCTTATCGGATTTCCACCCTAGTGGAAAGAACACCTCAAACACTCAGAGTTATTAGCGTGTCTTGAAACTAACATGTCGCATGCTAGCCTCGATTCTTCTTCCTGCTTGCAAAACCCTCCCATCATTAGTGGCAAATATGATATCGTCTATGGATCATGTTTCCTTGGAACCAAATCCAGATGCAGGATAAAAAAAAAGATACGGAACGCCGCTGATCAAGTAAGCCTCGTTGATGGTGATGACAATATGTTTCCCTGCAAGGTTACCATACCGAGAAGTAAAACTACGACGGCTGTACGGTTTTAGTGGCGTTCTATTTTTTTTTCCACTCTCAAGTGCCCACAATACAAAGACGTATCGAGGTCTGCAGTGCTTCCCCTTGGCTTAGCTGAACAAAGGTCAAGGATGAGAAGAAAGAATGTTCATAGGGCTGTATTGTCGACTTTAAAGTGGCGTATTGGCGAAAAAGGCATATTTTTGACGATCCTTCATGGGCTGGTCAAGGGAAACATGATTTTTTTTACAATGGATGGATGTGGCCATCTGACACTCCCGTCAACTTGTGAGCGAAAAGAAGGGGAGGGGTGGATGGCGCACCTTGAAAATTGGACTTTGTAAGACGATCGTTCATTTTAAACATGGTTAAGGTCTGAAGGGTACCTCGGGAACAGAAGTCAAAGGTGTGAGAATGTGTAAGCCATGCATTGCACGAAGAGAAAACAAATATCTCAAGCACAGATCCTCCGAGGGAGTTGCTATCATACCAACGGGTCTAGAGTAGGAAAGACAGCGAGGAACAACAAGAACAGAATAGTGAGGCACCAATGCAGTGTAGGTTTGGGAGAGCAAGCACCGCCCAAAAGCAAAGCTCAGAGTGTTCCAATTGGCTATTGGACTGTGTGCACTGCCCCTTTACATCGTGCTCACTCCATCACCCTTGGCCAGGCCCATCATCCGTTTGAATCAACCACCTCTTACCCCTGTTCAACTCAACACGAAGATAGGATAAATGTTTATTTCTGCTCAAGACAAGTGCCCTCGAGAGAGGGCATCTCTGCTTGGTTCGTTTCTATGGTCCTTTCTTGAGCTAAATATGACTTCTCTCTCTCCATCTTTCAATAAAGACACCGCATGCACTCGAACTTTTTCATCTCTTTCCTCAGGCTCTCACTCTTTTTATCCACGGTTCTGCTTTCTTTCTTTCTTCCACATCCGTATTTACCTTTTCCCCCCTCCCCCTGCCGACCAGTACCTCCACCATCATTACCTTTCCTACCCTCATTTTTATACTTCCCCGATTGACCCTTCTGCACTCTTTTTTTTTGTGTACCTCAGATCGAGTAAAAAAAAGAAATACATCTATTGTTTTTCATCCTTTCCTTGTTCTTCTCAGTTTCCCTCCCATTCTCACAGGCAATAATCTCTTTCTCTCTTTCTTTCTTTTCTTACAAAGCATACATACCCCATTCGCATACGTACCACCCACCCGCCCCTGCTTATTTGGCGTTGCTTGCTCAATGAAACTTGCTCGAGCCACCTTGGCAGGGTTGCTGCTGCTGCTGATTAGCTGCACCCATTCGACCCAAGCAGAATATCGTACTTACGATGGTTCGAACAATAACCGAGCTCAACCCCGGGCAGGAACGCCTGGAACTCCATACTTCCGTAACCACACTGCCAACTTTATAGGCGATTTTCAACCGATTCCCTCACAAGATTTCGCCAATGCAACATTGACCTGTGCAGCAGGGCCTGGGGCTGGAAATTTCCCTTTGGGTCGATGTGTCTCGGACATTCTCATGTCCTATCGTACAGAGGTGACCAATGTCACCGCTCGTCAGTCGTTCATGTCAAAAGAAAGCCGAACACACATGGTAAACTGGATGCCTTTTTTTACCTCTTCTTCTTCTTCTTCTTCGCCCGTCTTTTGCTACCGTCCCCACCTCCTCATTCCCTCCTCCTTGCCCTGTTCCCCTCCTCCCCTCCTCGTCTTCTTCCCCCCCCTCCCCTTTCTCCTTTGCGAAATGTTGAGAACAAAAAAAACGGAAAAAATGTTGCAGTGCATGTCCAGTTTTGACTGTGGCAAATTTTGTGTTCCCTCGTACCATAACTGAGCCCTAACGCCCCTAGTGAGGGCTGTGCAAAAAAAATTTTTTTTGAATATGGATTATTTAGGTCACCGCGTGGGGACATATGGTGAGCCTGGATCTTGTCGATTCGTCAGGATCCGTCCCTGCCAACATCAGGCTACCCGCTGACGATGCCCAATACCAGTCACCAAACACACCTGTGCTCAATGGAACTGTCCCTTTTAACCAGACAGTACCTACGACAGGACCAGGAGGTCAACGCACAAGAGTTGGTGTGAATATGGTCACGTCGTTCCTGGATGCATCTTTCCTCTATGGAAGCAATTCCGAAACAGTACGACGACTCCGAGAGCCACAAGGATGCAGGATGCGTGTCAGTAAAGGAAAGGACGGCAAAGACTATCCGCCTCTGCAAGAACAAAACTCGAGTCGCTACGATTTCGGAGCAAGTACCACTCGGGCACAGGATGCACTTGTGTCTCTATTTATTACCATTTTCATCCGAGAGCATAACAACTATTGTGAGAAACTCAAGAAATTGGACACAAGCTTGTCCGACGACGATGCTTTTGAACAGTCCCGAGCATACATCATTGCTCTGTTCCAGCATATCACATATACCGAGTACTTGGGTATGATCCTTGGCCAGACTCTACAGGTAAAAAATCTCATGAAACTTTTTTTCTCTGAGAATTAAAAAATGCTGGTAATTACAGGAGAATAACGCAGGAAACTCACTCAATGCCTCCACACTTCAACCAATTGTTAGCCGGCGGGACCCGATTCATATAAACCTGAAGTCACTCCAGGCATCGATGTATTCTTTGCCACAGCCTCTTTCAGGTAAAGAGAAATTCATGAAACAGTGTGGGCGGGTGTTGTGTAATTAAACACCTTAGCAAGTCATTGGTGTCCAACATAAAAAAAGCGCATTAACCCATGAGCAATCTTCACAATTTATAGATATGGCCATTCAGAACTGAGTGATTATTACCAGATCATGGACAACAATGACCAGTACCTCACCACATTGAGCATGAGAGATCTCCGCGACGCTCGCTTGATTGAGACGTATGGCATGGAGACGTTTGCACGATTGTGCGCTCGACAAATTCAGGAAGAGGTTGACATTTACTATTCAGATGAGACACGTAATGCAGTCAACTCGGCTGGACGGCCATTTGACTTGGCCCAGCTGGATATCTTGCGAGGACGTGACCACGGAATCCCGTTCTACAACGAGGCGCGCAAACTATTTGGATTACCACCCAAGACCAGCTTCGCTGAGATGTCATCCGATCCAGCAATCCAGAAAAAGCTCCAGGATCTCTACGGTTCTGTGGACCGGATTGAAACAATTGTCGGAGCCTTACTTGAACAGCACGGGGAAGCTTCGAATCTAGGTGATCTGTTTTGGCGGTCGATCTATCAACAGTTTTGGAACATTCGTGCGTCTGATCGCTTCTGGTACACACGCCCAGGCGTTTTATCTCCTGGAGTCCTCGCAGAAGTTCGGCGGACGACATTGCGCTCGTTGATGATGCGCCATTTCGATGACGGCAGCGTTTTGCCAGACAACATTTGGAAGCACACTCCAAAGAGCGACGGAAATCGAGGCATGGGCAAATTCTTGATTGAATTTACTCCGACATACAAAATCAGCTGGGTCACCAAGTCAGACAGCATCACATTTACCATGAGCGTTCTTGGTGAGGTTGGCTGGGTAGGCTTTGGCATTGGACCCAATCCTCACATGGTAAGTGGAGGTGGACAAACATCTCTACGCATCCGCGGTAGATTCACAACTGAAAAGATATGTTTTTTTTTGTGGTACTTTCATTCGATCACTAATTTAACGCAATCTTGTTCCTTTTCCCTCTAGGCTGGAGCAGTCTTTTACATTGTTGACAACCGGGACGGTCAACTGAAGCTACAAAAGTATGTTTCACAGGGTATTGCTACGATCCCCCGTCCTGTGAAAGAGATTCAAAGTTTCCCGATCCCTCCTAAAGGCCAGCCTATGACAGTGACATGGGATCATCCTCTTGTTGACAACGATATTGAAATCAGCCCCTCGAAAAACCTATATGGTATGGCACACGCTGGAAATTGTTTTGACTGGATAATACTTTATCATAGGGGTAATGGGAGGATAGTTGGATATACTAACGAAGTGCAACTCTTAATTTCTCTTCTCTTCAAAGCTCTCTATGCTCAGTCAAGCACCAAGCAGCTCACGTATGTACTCATGTTCCAGTCCCTCTATGTATCTGCTGAACAAGCCTGTTGCTTCTAGGATGATGAACTCACCTTTCTCTATTCATTTATTTACATATGTGCGTATATCAATTGTTTAGATACCACGGAAGCGGAGACTCGCGTGGTTATTATGCGGTCAACTTTTTTACGTCTGCAGTTTCAGCAGGACTGAGCAATAGTCCTATTAATACCCACAAGTATCACGGTATTGGCATGTTCATCTGCTGGGGGTAAGACTAACGACAACGATACTTCATTCCATACTTTGCGGAAAAAAACAAAGTACTCTGTTTTCTCGATTTTTAACTCTCAAGCAATTCCTCTTTTTTTTTTCCTGCCCTATTATCACCCAGAGTTGCCTTCCCTCTGTCCGCATTCATTGTACGCTATCACAAGCATAGTCTTGCCAATGCCATCACCATTCATCGATACATTCAAGTCTTGACGGGTGTCTCAATCACATCTCTAGCCACAGCTGCCATTTCAACATCTACTCCTGGTCGTGGCCAAACACATAAATAGTAAGTAATCAAAGAACTACAAGAGCAAGGCGCTGGATGAAATGATGCCTAGCAAAACTGTTTCCTTTTCTTCTTGATTGTTTACTCACGCTTCCTACGTTTCCCCCTTGTTTACTTTAGCGTTGGAGTGACTATACTTGCATTGGTTGTTGGACAGCTTGGTCTTGGACTTGTGGTCATTTACAGTCTGGAAAGGATTGAATACGCTAGCCGCGGTGTGGCCATGATTGTCAAGTGGATGCATCGGGTCCTGGGCAGTTCATTGTTTATACTTGCTTGGTACAACATTTATCTCGGTATGGTCGCATACCCTTCACCCCGGAGATGGATTATTGCGTACTTCGTCTACTTGGCTGTCATGATTATCAGTGTGTGCATCTACCATGTCTATTGGCACAAAACTGGCAGGGTCAAAAAAGGTTCCATGGCAATCCGTGTCGGTGACTATTTGACTCCTGGCAACAAGCACTCGCTCAAGAAACTTCCATCTAGCTGGGTAAGTATGAATATCCTTCAAGCAGTAATATGAAAAAGTCCTTAATTCTTGTTTTTGTTGGCGGACAAAATAACTAACGCCATATTTCTTTGGTGTTGTGCGCTCTCCTCAGCCAAAGATGACGTGGAATGAGATTAACGACCGAGTACTATCCGGCGCAAAGCTTGTGGTGGTTGACGATTATGTGTTTGACATTCGGAGCTGGATCAATTCACACCCAGGCGGAGCCAAGGTGTTGCAGCGTGTGATTGGCACAGATATCACTGCGGATCTCTACGGCCACTACAATGACAGTCCAAGCACCCACCAAACGAACGAGAAGGGAGGCCTTCTAGAGGAAGGAGAACTCGAGATGTCTCCCATGAATCTACATCGTCACAGCCCATCCTTTAATACAAATGGCTCAGGATCGTCACAGACTGGCTTGCTAGCTTCTCAAGAGTTTACAACCAACTTGCCCAAGGAGCTCGAGTATCTTGAACACTTGCCACCACCACCGTCGCCTGCTGGTGCTGGTGCTGCTGCCAACTCCAATCGACTGACAGCCATGTACCGCCGCCTTTCCCTGTATGTCGATGAGGACAAGCACATCAATCCAGAGGAGCCACTCAAGGAGACTCCGACTCTGACAGAGCGGCTGACAGAAAAAGTTCGTCGCCTCCAGCGGGCGATCGACCGGCTGAACACCAATTCGACGTCAACCATGCGCGCCAGTTCCCACCAACCGCTTCGACGCCCGCTAACGATGCATACTCACTCTATCAGAGCAGTTGCCCGTCTGGCAACCTACTGTATCGCCCAGCTGGATCGGAGTCTCCAGGCGGACGATATTGGTGTGAGCTCTGCTCGGCGCACAAGCACCCAGCTTCCAGGAGAATTGACATCAACCACGACTACTCTTAGCAGTGGTTTGCTTTCAGCACCGCTGCCATCGCCATCCCAGGCGATGATGACCCAACGGAAGCGCATGTCCGTAGCAGTGCTGCCTGTACCAGTGATTCAGTCGAACCGAGTGTTCCGAAGGTACATCATGACGAGCAAGGCCACTGTATCAAATGAACACGCCCAACGACCGGTGCGTCGGTTTACTTTCAGATCTGTGCAGCCTAGGGGCCACGATCAGACAGAATTGCACAAGTCATTTGTACCTGGTGACTATGTTGAGATCCAATGCGTGGCCCAGGGCCAGGTCATCACCCGCGCTTACACCCCCGTTGAAGGCAATATGGAAGAATTTACACTTTTGGTTCGAGTCTATCCCTTTGGTCTTGTATCCCGCTTCCTGGTATGTTTTTTTATTCTCACTTGGACAGAGTTTGGCAAACAAAAAAAGAAGCTTGTATATCCATTGCATTTGAATTTAACCCAACAAAACTTTATAAACTATCCCCCCCGCACTATCCATTGCAAATTCTAATCACCAATAGGATAAAAAAGTTCCAGGATACGAAGTCCGAGTTCGAGGCCCATTCGATCAGGCGATCCGCCAGAGGGCTAGGAACGACTATCTCAGTGGCGGAGCAGCAGGTTACGACTCTGGGGGCGACACGAGCAACTATGAGGACGACGACGTGGGCAAGCGCACGATCCAGCGCGTCTTGCTCAACCCAGCCGACCCAGAACGCGGCTGCTGGTCAATGTTGCTGATGATTGCTGGTGGCACGGGTCTCACGCCCATGCTGCAACTGATCCATCACCACCTCCGTCACGCGTCACACCTCGACCGCCACTTTTGCATGTACATGCTGTACCTGAATCAGACGCCCAAGGACATCATCGCCGGACCATACCTCGACTCTTTGGTCCAGCAATCCAACGGCATCCTGCATATCACGTACGCTATCAAGGAGGGCGTGCCCAAGACGATCGACATCCCCGGTGCTAATCGCAGGGCTGGTGTATATGTCGGAGAGCTCAACATTGGAATGCTGCAACGCTGGCTGTTGACCGTCGCCAAGATGCAGCGACAGCGCTGTGGATTGGTCCTCAACAACGACAGCTCCAAGACGTCTGAATCGGGCTTGTCGTCACCGACATCGCCATCACGATTCGATTTGAGCTCTCTGAGCCAGCCAACCTCTCCTTCCTTCCCTTCACAGAATTGGGCCTCTTCGTCGCGCCCATCTCCGTCGCCACCACCAATCCCACCTCGTATCCAGCGGCATCAACAACAACAGCAGCAACAGCAGCCAGAGGTGGAAGAGCTTCAGTACTTGGTGGTTGATCATCCCCAGGACAACAATTCACAGAGCCATGACAACAACCGCCAGTCACAACCACCAAGATCCCATCGTACAGTGTCGTATGCCGATCTTCCGTCTCCAGGTCTACCACGGAGTAGCGAGGAGCAAATCACCCCTGCTAGCAGAGAAGATGCTCTAGCCCAAGGGCGGGTCGAGTATTGGAAGGTGTTGAGCCGGCCGGCTTCGCGGCTGGTGGTGAGTGGCCCGCCTCGCATGATGGAGTGTACGAGCGATGCTCTGAATGAGCTACGCTTCCCAAGCAAGAATAGGGTGTTTATGACTTAAGTTATTCGAGGACATTTTAACCCAGGCTAGTTTTTCCTTTTGCCTTCCATGGTAGTCTGTATATCTCCAAAGACTTGCAGTAATTTTTTCTATACTTCTCTTATTAGCAAAAAAACAGCTCCACACACCCATAATTTATTATATGATATCATAAAGCACAGTTTAAACAACAGCTAAAGGCTGCTATTTGGGACAATCATGGGCCAGATCACGACCAGTAGTTACGTACATACTTACCGATCTTTCAGTCTCTAGTGTCAAGGTGGGTTTGAAATCTCGACAAAGATCTCTTCATATTTTGGGCGGAGTGAAAACTGAAACACAATCTCCCCTTTCCCAAAATTCTTTCGGATAAGCCATCTTCCGGCTGGTCGCTCTAGAAAGACAAATCAGTCCTCAGTGTGGCATTACCTGCTGGTTATAGGTGACAAAGGACAATAGCCATGAACGCACCAAAGAAGCAACAACAGACATAAAGTGGTCAAAAATGTCTTTTTTTTAATTATATGAGCAAGAATGGTGTATATACAAAAAAGACGGGCAATCCTTCTCTATCTTTTTTTGGTTTGTTTCTTCATTGTTCAATCACTCCTTTAAGCCATGATAGCTTCAATGTCAGCAATCTCCTTGGGAGCAATGGTGAGGTTGTCGATACCATCCTCGGTAATGACGACGCAGTCCTCAATGCGGACACCGCCAAGCTTGGCAAAGCGCTCAGTGACATCCCAGTTGATAAACTTGTTGACCTCGGGCTTGCTCTTGGCCTCGTTCAGGATAAACTCAACAAAGTAAATACCAGGCTCGACCGTGATGACAAAGCCAGGCTCCAGAGCACGGCGCATGCGCAGGTACTGCAGACCAGGAGCCTGAATACGAGCAACTCCTGCAGGGTAGCCTCCGACATCGTGGACATCCAAACCAATCATATGACCCAGACCGTGGGGGAAGAAGTAACCATCGACATGGGCAGCGAGCATCTCCTCGATAGAGGCCTCAGCCTTGAGCACGCCAGCCTTCTGCAGGCCCTCGACGGCAATGCGAGCAGCGAGGCGGTGCATGTCCTCGTACTGGACACCAGGCTTGAGAGCAGCCAGAACAGTCTTCTGCATGTCCAGGACAATCGAGTACAGAGTCTTGGCATCACCAGAGAACTTGCCATTGAGGGGCCAGGTACGAGTGATGTCGGAAGCATAGCAGCCGAGCTCGGCGCCGGCATCGACCAAGCACAGCTGGTCGTAGTTGCCGTTGAAGTCGGTCGAGTTCTTTCCGTAGTGAAGGATGGCCGAGTTCTCACCAACGCCAACAATGGGGTTGTAAGCCTGGTCGCGGGCACCGAAGCGGGCGGTCTCATAGCGGAAAAGGGCATCGAGCTCAACCTCGGACTGCACCTTCTTGGCAGCCTTCATCAGTGCAACGTGGGCGTTGGACGAAATGTGGTTGATCTTGCGCATTGCCTCAACCTCATAGGGCGACTTGTACATGCGTGCAGTCACCAGAGCATCCTTGAGCACATCGGTGTTGACCTTGACATTGACGCCCTTGGGAACATCCTCCTCGCGCAGAGCATACACGACCGAGGCACCGCTGTTGTTGATGAACGAGACAACTTCGGTCGACCACACAATCTCATCGACATCATACTTGGCCAGGAGCTGGGCCTCAGTTGGGGGTGCGCCCATCCAGACAATGTGGTCGTTGGGAAGCTTGTAGGGCAACAGAGTCAGCTTCTGCTGCTTAATGTCGTACACAACGTGAGCATCGTGCTCAGCAAAGCCCGTCAGGTAGTAAAAGTTGGACTCTTGGCGGAAGGTGAGTTCCTATGAATTTTTTTTGAAGGCATTAGTACAAAGGGGATTGTAATTCCAGCTTGAATACTTTGAGCCCCTGACAACTTTTTGTATGTATCCTTACAACATCGGTATCGTGGCGCTCCTTCAGGACGTCGCCCTTCAGGTAGATCAGACCCTCAGAGACACCGAGGTTCTGGGCGACCTTGACGCAGTGCTGCTTGGCGGGGTACTTTGTAGCGGACATCCTGTATAGTAATCTACTCTCCCACGGTGAGGTATCCATAGACGCAGTAAAGGAGAGCCATAGGTTACGATGTATTCATTCATTCACAAGCAACACAATGCTAATTCCGCAGACAACATGAAATTTACCGAAAGAGAGGAAGGGAGTGATGAGGAATGATTCGGAGTAGGAGTAAGAAAAGAAGACCGAAACGAGGAGAAAAAGTCGCACGCCTTTGTAACAGCGTGTGACAGGTTTGTCCCGCCCCACATATTCTTTCTACCACGTTCTGGGACGCCCAGATCAAAAACAGTGGACGACGACAGAGTTCATTTCCTTCCCAAAAGAAGAAACGTCCTTTTCACATCTCACCTAGGGTGGGAGAGCAACAACAGGCTGCAAGACAACACACAAACAACACAAAACCTCGCCGTATCCACTCCCCCTGACTTGTCATTAACACAAAAAAAATAAGCCGACAACCAGCGTGTGAATAAAAACAAACTGTAAAAAGATGTCGAGATGCTTCAATGTTGCTTCTAGACTCTTGTTATGACAGGCGACAAAAGAGAGAAAGAGAGAGGAGAGAGAGCAGAGCTTGTTTCATTCATTCTCGGAGTTTGCTGTACATTTGTCCCTGTCTCCCATTGTTCAATCTCAACTTGGATGTCTCTCCTACTGCGCGATCAACATATGGAAAGGATGTTGAGTGATATCGCCATAGAATCATGCTGTGATCCTGGCCTAAGATTAGGTCCAAACACTAGTTCTCTATTTAACATTCTCGAAACAGGCTAAAAGAATGCGACATTATGCGGAGAGAGAAAGTGGGCAAGCAAGTAGGACGAGGGAAGAGAATACGTAAAAAGACGGGAACCTGGGACCTTGTAATCGTGTGGTTTGTCTCGGGTATATCCCAGGCATTTACCTGTGGTGGCAACAAAGCCCTAAAAATTGGAACAGACAATTCGCGTGAACGCCAAAAAGGAAACAGGTTGCCACCATTTTTTTTAGCCCTGTCATTGGGCCTTCCCTCCCACTTTCTCTCTACATTCCTTTCCACATTACACACCATGCCAAAGGAAAAGAAGCCCACTGGTGTTGAGAAAGTACATTTATCAGAGGGATTCTGGTGACCCATGTGAAATAGCTGTCAAATGGGATTGCTGATTCAAGATGAATGTCTAACTTTTCATTGTCGTGCTTTTTTCATATTAGACCATCCTCGAGTACTTGACCAAACAGAACCGACCATATGGCCTGAGTATGTACAAAGACTTTCAAATGGACCATAATAGCTACCCCGAGATTCTGCGCTTTAGTAGCATGTTAAGAAACTAGCACTTTTGTTTTAACACAAATTCGACCGACGTTTTATTCTTTTTTTTTTGTCAGATGAAATCCTCGCAAATCTTCACAATACTATTGGAAAGTCAGAGGCACAAAGGGCGCTGACAAACCTAGAGGAGAATGGCAAAGTCGTCACCAAGCTGTATGGAAAGCAATCTATCTACTGTGTCAACCAGGTGTGTGCGCGTGTGTGTTTGAATGCGCCTTGCTATGTACCATAATTTGCTCCGCATATCCCCCACAAGAGTTGTCAAATCTAATGCTGTTTTTTTTTCGAGGGTTTCTGTCGCTATAGGCAAACCTGACAGTATCTACCCCACAAGAGTTGGCGCATATGGACCAAGAAATATCACGGCTACAGAATCGGTTGGCGGATCTCAAGGCTGAAAACAAGCAACTGTCTTCCAGTATGTCCAGCAGTATCATGGAGAGTGTTGAAACAATGGAAGCCTAAAGTGATGGAGTGGCGAACGAAAGGCTGGAAGATTCAACTATTGCCAACAGTCAGGAGTGAAGTACAACGGGTACACTAAAAGAGAAGCCACGACTAATCTGAGGCTCTGAACGTCTATTGCTCGATAACATTCATGTGTGCACGTAGAGTTGTCAAGTATCAACTCAGAGTTGCCAACAGATGAACTCATTCGGCGGACACAGACCCTTGCGGCCAAAGTAAGTGATGTTTTTTTTCAGAGTGTTTGATCAAGACTCGGTTAGCGGACAGAAAAAAAAAAAAAAAAAAAAAAAGAGAATACGATACTTTTTTTTACTGTCGACTTATTAATATGGTCTTATAATATGGGTGCTTAGAATGAAGAGAATAGAACTCGACTGGAACAACTACGTGCTGGTACACATGTAGTGTCAGCTAATGAGAAGCAAAAAGTGATCAAAGAGATGGAGCTTCACAGAAAGCTATGGATACAGCGCAAGAGACTAGTAAGTTACAATTGCCAAAAGAGAGCTGCCACTCTTTTTTCTTGGCGTACAACAAGGCGTTGCGGATGATTTGTGAAAGAGTGTGTGGGCGTGACAGTGGTGGAAGGCATGTATCAGAAAGGCCATATTCTCAACTGACTCGTGTACATGAATATTGGCGTAAACCCATATATCACACTCACTCACTCACACACTAAACACACTAGTTCAAGGACATGTTCGGAGCACTCACTGAGAACATGCCGGGGAAACCAAAGGACCTACTGGTAAGACATTGCTCTTCTTCGATTTCTACAAGTAATGAGGTCATCGTCTGCAGGTACAAAACTAATGAAAGCAACCTATCCACCTCTTTCTCACCAGGAGGAACTTGGTATCGACATGGATGACCCAGTGGACATCAATATCAAACCCACCGATTTACTTTAGAAACCACAATCCACAAGTACCAACATTAATAAACCACACATCATCAAGTTTGTTTTTGTTTTGAAAATAACAAATATTAGATACAGCTTTATGAATGTAAGATGAAAAAGAAGGCAGATTATGCGACCTTTGGGATGATCATCCATCGCTCAGCGACAATGAAGATCCCTCTCACCCCATGTTCGTCGTCAAAAAAAGAGTGGGGAAAATGGTGGAATGAATAAGTCTATAATGTAATTCGGAAATTTTCAAGTCTGAAGATGGGGGATATACAAGCGAGAGAGATTCATAACGAGATACAACAGGAGATCATAACACTAGGGTAGCGTATTAGCCAAGAGAAGAGCTTTACTTCTCCTCATAGACCTCAGTAGGCTGCTGGGCCGAGAGGGCAGCAAGGACCTTAGCCTTGACAGCGACCTGACGGACCTGGTTGATCGAGCCCCAGACGCGTTCCTGCTGGATGGCCTCGGCCTGGCGACGAGCAAGCTTGGCACGGCGTTCAGGGAGAGGAGCCAGGCGAGCAGTGAGCTCGAACGACCAGATCTTGAAGATCCAGACCTTGACGAAGTCAAGAATAACGAAGTAAGCGAAGGAGATGGCCAGAATGACGCAAGCCTCGCCCCATGGGATGGCAGCAGTAAGACCACCGAATCCGACCATCAGGAGAGCAATGATCTGGGTGCCAATAATGACAATAGCGAACATGGGCGAGGGCAGGTTCTCCCAGAAGTAGCCAGCCAGACGAGTCGAGAAGATGGTGAAGTGAGGAGCAGACGAGATGTGCAGGTACATGACCGAATCCAGCTTACGCTCAGACTCAGGGACGGAATCGTCGTCCTCGTGGTAGGGCTGATAGCCAAACTTGTGCCAGAAGATGTAGAAGTGAGCGAACGACAGGGCAGTCAGGAAAATACCAAGAACAATCGACAGGAAGATGAGCTGACCAATACGCCACTTGTCAGGGCGGGCCGAGATCTGAGCGTTATCAACAGCAATGACCAGGGTAGCAGCATCGTTCAAGATACAGATCAGAATCAGAAGACGAGCAGGCAGAGCCCAGTCGTAGGCCATGACGACAACGAAGAAGAACATCAAGAAGTGGACAGTCGAGGTGATACGGTACAGGGCATACGAGCGCATACGCTGGAAGATAGCACGCGAGCAGATAAGACCATCGACAATGGTGGACAGACCAGGGGCAAGCAGGACAATATCGGCAGCAGAGCGAGCAGCATCGGTACATCCGTGAACAGCAATACCGACGTTGGCCTTCTTCAGAGCAGGAGCATCATTGACACCATCACCAGTCATACCAACAAGGAGACCACGCTTCTGAAGAAGCTCGACGACACGGTACTTGTGTTCGGGAATAACCTGAGCGAAACCATCGGCACGAACGCAGTGATCGGTAATCTCATCCTCAGACTTGTTCGAGTCGACCAAGTGGTTGGCATCGAGCATAACACGCTGCATACCCAGACGATGGGCGACTTCCTTGGCAATAATCAGCTGGTCACCGGTAATCATCTTGACAGAGACACCCATCTCATTGCAGCGGCGAATAGTCTCGGCAGAGTCAGGGCGGGGAGGATCGATCAGGGAAATCATACCAATAAGCTCCCACTGGTCCAGGGAACCCTCAATAGTACGGGCAACACCAAGAGCACGGAGACCACGCTTGGCAAGGTTGTTGACAGCCTTGACAGCATCATCATCACCACCAACGAGACGGATAATAACCTGAGGAGCACCCTTGGCGACCTTGAAGGTGGTACCCTTCTCAAGGTTGTTGATGGTGGCCTGAGTCAGCTTAGTCGAGGGGTTGAAGGGCAGGAAAGAGGTGACCTTGTAGCCGGGAACCTCGTGCTTGTGCTCACGGTTCTTCAGGATATCAAGCTGCTCCTCAGCGGCAGTGCGGACGGCAAACTCAATGGGATCGTTGGCGCCAGGCTCGGCAGCGAGGTACGAGTACAGCAGAATATCATCGGAAGTGTAGCCGTTGGTCAGGTAGGGCTCATCGAAGGTAAGCTCGTTAAGGGTCAGAGTACCGGTCTTGTCAGAGCAGAGAACAGAGACGGAAGCCATCTCCTCGACGGCAGTCAGACGCTTAACAATGACCTTCTTGGCAGCGAGCTGCTTGGCACCAACAGCCATGGTGACAGACATGACAGTGGGAAGACCGACGGGAATGGCAGCGACAGTCAAAACAAGAACACTGCTGAGAACCTTGATGAACTTGCCACGCTCGGTACCACGGAACTTGACGAGCTGGTAGATCATAATGATGAGGACCAGGACAACAGTGATCAAGATCAGGAAGTTACCAATGCGGTTGATGATCTTCTGGAAGTGACCCTCCTCAGTGGTAATCGAGATCAGGTTGGCAGCACGACCAATGAAGGTGTCACCACCAGTCTTGGTGACGACAGCCATCTGCTGACCCTGCTTGACAATCGACGACGAGTAGACAGTCTTGCCCTTGTTCTTGGCGACGGGGAGCGACTCACCAGTCAAAGCCG
>JAAAIY010000247.1:0-45023 GCA_016098105.1 Actinomortierella wolfii
GAACTGGAGGAGGCCATATCTGGGTACTCTACAAGTTGGCGGGACTAAAAGGCCGTTATAGAAACTACTCACGGCTCGTAACTCAACGAATAATGCCAATGACTCGATACTTTTTTATCATTAAACCCTGCTAGTCGTTATTGTACAGTACGCTTGTGTGGACACCGTTTCAAAAAAATGAAATGATCCACTTAGGTTACATTCTTGGAACTGGGAGGTGAGAGGAAAGGGTCCCCTGAATTAGACGTTAGTAAAGTTTCCAAACTAAAACTACAAGCGGCAGTCATTGTTCAATCCTACAGGACCACCGCCGCCTGGCCATTTCTTATGGGCATAGAAAAGCGTGTCGAACTTGTGAACTGCCTTGCACATCAACACAGGAGATACTGCTAATGCTTTTAGGCTAGTCGAGAGTGAAAGAGTGATCAGATCTTAGGCGCAACACACTAGTTATCCCAGGGTACATATTCTTGTTCACAGAATATCTAACTCACGATTCTTGGATCGAGGAACAAATAGACATTTCAAATTATCCTCAGAACAGAAAAAAAAAAGCCGTTGTAGACCAGCTACTCTTGGTTAGACTGAGAAACAAGGGGTATGCTATTTGAAGTCGATCGCATACAATGTGAAATAATTAGTGGAAGTGAAGGGAGCCAACTCTTTCGGCTGGAAAGAGCCTAGAAAACAGCTTGGTCCAGATAGGAATTCGTCATAGGCGAAAAGGAAGTCCACAACGGCTGCGTCCTCAATCTTCCAACACGAGCCAACAGAACCACAGGAGTGTGAAAGTGTACAATTGTTGTTGTGGGTATCGCTTACCAACATGTTGGGGCAGTAGAGCTGCACTCTGTGTTTCTCTATATGTGACAGGGATCGCCAAGGATAAGAGTGCCATTTGCCATCGTTGTTTGTTGGAGTATGAGACGTGTACTTGGTGCACGCATTCCACAAAAAAACATAGAAAAGTGTGGAGTAGACTGGAAGGATAGGGAGTTGCTCCCTTTTTTGACTTAATTGGCCCTTCCCAAGCGCACGACAACATTATTTTACTTTTTGTTGTATATGTGAGCAAATGACTTCAGGCTCAATGCAGTGAGGACATTCCAATGTAAAGCAGTGAACTAATCCTGCACGTTGTTCAGGACGATGCAGTCAGCATCAGATTGCAATCTCGACCATTCATGCACAAAGTGCATTGGGGCTGAATGAAGAGAACATCAATAGAGTCGACGAGCGGCTAATAGTTCACTTGGAGTTGGTCGGTTTTTGCGGCAGGTCTTCGATTTACGAGCCCAGTCCCCCCTTTCCAACGAACAGGTGGATAGAGTACCTGTTCTTCAGTCTACCCCCCTCCCTTCCCTCCCTCCACCTCTTGCATTCCCCCCACGTTCTCCACCCTCTTTAATAGCATCGATCAATCATTCTTTCTCATCTTTTCTCCTGTTTGCAGCTTCTTTTGCAGGCATCTATATCCCTCTCTCTCTTTCTCTCGAACCAACAGCGTCCTTGTTGAAACGAAGCATTGTTCTTATACCACCAGTCTTAATAGCTACAAGGTCTCTAGGACCATCATCGTCTGCACTCCCCCCTTCATTTGCTCCAAAAGCCCATAGAAGCTCTTGAAATCTGCCAACCGCCAGCTCCCAGGCATCTTGGCAGCAGTAGTGCGCAACTATCTTTCCTTTCTGCAACTCCCATCTAAGGATAACGAAGCACCGCATTGCTTAACACCTAGTTCAACCCTCCCTTTGTGACGCGCAGTGATCTACAGATCTAGCCAATCACTTGCAAGGATACCACAGACCACAAAGCAACTCACAAAACGAACGAGGCGAAGCGTTAGCAATCCATAGAGACATCCCCAGCTTGTCCCCTTCTCTCTCTTCTCTTTTCCGCCACTTGACTATTACCGTATACTCACTCCATCATGAACACTGCAGCTCCAGTGAAACCAACATATAATCATGTACCAATTCGTCCTGCATTGGGCAATGCGCCTCAGATCCTCAAGGAAACACATCGGATGGCTGCCCATGATGCTATCAAAGACATGTGCATGAACGGTCCTGATCATGTAATGTGCTTTCCTTTATGTCATTATTTTCAGTTTACTTTTTTTTTCTCTATTCTAAAATGATGGTGATTTCTGTTGTGGATTTAAAACGAGAAAACAAATTGGATTGGTGTGGTCTGTTAAATTCAGTACAAGCAAATGCGGAGTGAATACGCAGATCTTTTTTTTTTGGCTGACACTCTCAATTTCTGGTGGGACGACTACCATTACTATTTTTCTTTGTTATTCTCCTTTCTTTGTGGAAATCAATGCTTGACATGGGGGGTTTAAACTACATAGAACAATCGACGCCGAAAGTCGAGTGAAATGGACGGTCACTCCAACGTATCGCGCATTGAACGCCACCTTGCCAATCGTACTTACGCGACCCGAGAGTCTTCAAAGTATGCGTCGGATGTGCACGAATCAGAGGTAAAAAATGCAACCATGGCTTGAAAGTTCTTGATGGCAAGCATGAAAAACAACGAAGCAAAACGTTTGTCTTTCTCACACAGGATCGTTTAATCTTTTATCCTTTTGACACTAAAATATTAAATCAATCGACTAAAGCGGGATGCTCTGGCAAAAATTCGACAAGCTCGTGATATACATGAGCGTAGACGATCCATCGACCGGGCTCGAATGCCTACATTTGATACGGCGAATCGGTACGACACCACAGCCTCGCGGGCCAATACCATCAGCCATCCCCCAAAGTCCGCACAGAAATATTTTACTAATCATCATCAGCAACAGCAACAACAGCAGCAAGAATATCCGTATCAGGTACAGCAAGAACAATCACTCCACTCCCCAGCCCATCACCCGCCTCATTCTCAACCTTACCAACCGCCAGCTCCCTCCCACCAGGCATACTCGCAACAACAACAGCATCATGTATCGCCTGCTCCGACAATTCCACTGCCACCGCCTCCATCCGTAGAGCCTATGGTAGACAAAAATGTCCAGGCACAAACTCCAGCACCAGGCCCTGCTCCACCTTCACGCTCGGGCACAGAGTCAACGCCAGCTCCACCAGCATCAGGTCGCCAGTCTCGCCTGAGCAACACGCCTAGCAGCAAGGTGAGAATCAACAAGTGGTTCTTTGTTCAATACTGTCATCAATTTTATATTATTTTTTATTTTATTTCCTAATGACCTTTTCATATTTCCCTTTTTTAATTTCTTATTTTTTCATAATGCTACACAGGAAACCTACAAACGCAAATATGGTGAATTACCAGGATACTCGTACATTGGGACGATTGGACAGGGAAACTTTGGCAAGGTTCTGCTGGCGGAGCACGACACGACGGGAGAGCAGGTGGCGGTCAAGATTCTTGAAAAAGCGCAGTTCAAGTCGGAGCAGCAACGGCTGCATGCGACGCGCGAGGCCCGACTGATGGCGACATTACGGCATCCGTACATTGTCGATGTCAAGACAGTTCTGGAAGATGACGCTCGGATCATGATTGTGATGGAATATCTTACGGGTGGCGAACTGTTTGACTACATCTCGAACAAGGGTGTACTCGACGAAAAGGAGGCACGCCGGATCTTTTACCAGATTGTGCTTGCGCTACACTACTGCCACGAGAACAACGTTGTCCACCGCGATCTCAAACCCGAAAACATCTTGCTAGACAGCGAAAAGAACGTGCGTGTCGCAGACTTTGGATTCGGCAACCACTGGCACAAGGACCGCCACTTGACCACGTACTGCGGTAGTCCGTTTTATGCCGCTCCTGAGATGGTTAGTGGCACTCCTTACATTGGGCCGGAGACCGACGTGTGGTCGCTAGGCGTGATCCTATACGTGCTTGTTTGTGGCCGTTTGCCATTCGATGCTAATGATCTGCCGCAGCTCTTTGCTCAGATCAAGCGCGGTAACTACCAAAAACCTCGTGAGGGTTCAATGGACGTTTGCTCACTCATTCATCGCATGCTGACTGTCGACCCCAAGCGACGTGCCACCTTGTCAGATGTCTTGCGCTCTCGCTGGTTGCGCAATGCGGACGAACCTATCGCAACAGCAGTAGCAACAGCAGCAGCAACAGCAGCAGCAACAGCAACTACGGCGACGACCGTAACAACAACTACTTCTGACGCTCCTCCTTCAATGATGGAAGTGCCTAGTGTGACGAGTGTTGGTCAACCTACCTCTGTATCGTCCGCAGCACCGCCCGTGGTACCAATGTCTAGCCGACCTGAGCCCCAGCGACGCTCGACAGTGCACAGCCACTATCATCGTCGCCAGCAGACTCAGCAGCCACAGCAACAGCAGCAACAACAGCAGCAAGTGACACTGACAACGGCGCTCAATACCTATCACCCCAATACAGACATTAACCACACAATGCCTGTGCCTCCACCACCGATCGCCACTGGTCGCGAGTATCATCACCAGCATCGCCATTCCTATTCTTCACAACAACAACACCAGCAGCAGCAGATAGTCTATGCTCACGATCTGAAGGACGACGCCATGAGTGATGTCTCGCCTTCGGGCGCATCATCGCCCACTGAAACTCTGGCGACGATCTCGCCGCGGACGGCAGGTCCATCGCCGACCGAGATGTGTTATCCAATGGTGTCATTCCATGATCCTATCCACCCACCGCCAAACAAAAAGCACGAACCTTCGTCGCCTTGTCTCCCGTCGCCTTCTTCGCCGTCCCCACTTCATCACCCTCCTTCAACTGCCTCAATGGCTTCATCCTCTTGTGCTCAATCCACGACATCATCATTGTCTCCACAGCATCAACTTCTTCAGCCTCCTCCTTCTCTCGTATCGCCTTCTTCGTTCTCATCCACAACCTCTTCATCGCCTTCTACCTCGTCGTCAGTCACCTCGCCAGTGTCGCCAGATCCCGGCCATCAGCTGCCTTATCGCCCATACCCAAAGATCCAGCCACGTGAAGAGCCTAAAGGCACAACTACTCCACGTCATTTCCGACACAGTGTGCCTTCTACTTCGTCGTCGGCATCGCGTGTCCAGCAGCAACTGCAGACATGCGCGACGACTGTGGTGCCCAGCCATGATTCGTCTGTATCGATGACGATGGCGATGACGACGGATGACATTGCTATCAGCATCTCGACCTCGTCCGATGTCATTTTACTCGATGCTGACGAGAGTAGTAGTGGCCATGGCCATGGCCACGGTAATGGCAGTAGTATCAGCACGGCCAGTAATGATATTGGAGGTTGTGGTGAAGGTGTTGCCCAAGGTGTAGGATCTGGCTTAGAGTCACCCTCGTGTGAGAAAAAACGTAAAACACACCTCTCCAAGCTGCGCCATTTCTTTAAGCTGGATCGTCGCGAGCAGAACGTTCGCTGAAAGAAAAGTAGTGAACTTTTTCTTTCCTTTTTCAAGGCTTCTCTTTTTATTCCACTCAGTCCTCTCTCTTATGATCTATTACCAGTTTGATGTGCTGCTTGTTTCAGTTAGAAGAACGAGAGAGTGAGACGAAGGAGGATGGGGCTCTCAGCCCATGATTTTGTTTATGTTCGCATCGCCTTTTTGCCCCACCTGACCCATTTTTGATTTTGTGCATCAACATCCACGACAATAAATTAGATTCGCGAAAGAGACTGTATAGCTCGTTTTCGTTTTCGTTCTGTTCTGAGGGTGTAAACTTCTGCGTTATCTTCCTCTTTTTTAAATAGGCAGAAGGATTAGAAGCCTAAAGGGAAAAAAAGGCTTACATGTAGATTCCTCTTATTTTTTTTGGTCGTCGTTTTCTTTCATTGAAAACGAGAGATTCGATTCTTTTCGCTAAAGCGAGTTGCAACATAAGAAAAAGAAAAAAAAACAACAGAGAGTGAAGCTTGCGAAAAATTTGGGTGCTGTTATTTTTTTGATTGTGAACGTCTACTTTACATAGCGTACTTTCGGGTCCACTCCCGAGCGTTTGCCTCATAGCGTGCTCGGTCTGTCTTGTAGATATGAGCAATCTCGGGCACAAGAGGATCATCGGGGTTGGGGTCGGTCAACATGGAGCAGATGGACAGCAGCACCTTGGAGATTGTCAGTGCTGGGGACCACTGATCTCTCAGAATATCCAAGCAGATGCTTCCGTTGCTGTTGATGTTCGGGTGGTAGATCCGCGTGGTGAAGTTGACCTTTGGTGGCTTGAAAGGATAGTCTGTAGGGAAGTGGATCGACAAGAAGAAGACACCTCCTGCATATGGCGAGTCAGCCTACCGTTTTTGATTGGAGAATGAGGATAAAAATACAGAGAGACATAAGTGTCAAAAAGATGATAATGTATTTATATCAAATATGGACATTTTTCAGTTCCAAACCAAAAAGCCTCTGAAAAGTGAACTTACGGGACCCATGATGGTAGCCTGCCAATGGAAGAGCTCATCGCCGACAGGGCCGGCAGAGCAGGACGATGGTGGGTCGCGTCCGAGATCAACGAGTTCCTGTGGTGATCAAGCCAATCATTCGATATCGTATCAGTGTAGAGAAATCAGATGAGATGGGGTACGAAGAGACAAAAAGGGACTTTGGGTTAGCATTCCATTCCACAATGTTGAAGATATTTGGTCTCGTGAGTGGAGTGGGTATATGGAAGAGTCACAAACAATACACAGTTGGTCCAAATGGAGCTGAGGTATGACTGAGCAAGAGGGAGGAGGGATGGCAATAAAGAGTCGACAGCAACACAGCAACACAATGGAGTAAAGCGTCTTGCAGAAGAGGGGAAGAGGCGGAAGCAAATGCTCAAAGGACAAAGAGAAACAATATTGTGGCATATAAAGCCTTCCCTCACTGTTTAAGCGGGCAGACGTCATAAAGGGGGGCTGCAATGAGAGCAAAGGCGGAAGAGGAAAGGGAGGGAGGAAGCTGGAGAGATGGATGCTGTTTGCTGCCCTGTCCGCCTTTCTTTTCCTACTCTCCCCTGCCCATTGCCTCCTGAAAGCGAACAGGGGAACCAACCAGAACCCTCAGCCTGTCCCGTTTCTCTCCCAAAGTACCCACTCTTTCAGGACGAAAAATAGCCAGTCAAACCTCTCTGTCTAATAGCCGCAGTGTCCACAGAATGGCAACAAGCCTCCCTCTCTTCATCCACAGAAGGTCATCCTGTGATTTGTCAACACATCCCGCAGGTCGAAGGAAAAAAAGAACACCCAACAAGAGCGATTCCCATTTCAAGCAAAGAAGTTTCGTGGCTGGGGAGACTCGCTGTGCTTTGTCTATTGTCAGTTGACATATAGGAGGGACGATGGTTTCCCAATCAACAAGAGAGAAGAGTGGAGCAACAACTGTCCAAGCAAAAAACGCACTTCTTTCTGGGATGCGTCTTTCCATGATGCCTCATAGAGCCGCGTGCCACGATGAACGGTCCAATCTCACGTTTTCTTCTGACGTCCTGTACTGATGGGTCTAGCAATCTCGGCATGTGTAGAGGAACACAAAAAACCACAGAGAGAAAAGACTACGCACCTTGTTAATGCGCTTCAGAGCCATGTTGGAGATACGTGTAAGAACTTGAGGTTGTAGTTTGAGTTGTGGAGTGGATGGAGTGGGCTTTGGTAGTGTTGATGGGAGGAGGTGAAAAAAAGAGGGAGGGCGATGAAAAAGGATCGAAGAACTTGGTGGAAGCCTATATTAGGGACACTATGCTCGTTGACCAAATTTATGGCGAAATGGAATAGATTCCAGTCGCATTTGTAACGATCTCCGTCTGACCAATCTTACACCGTCTTGGCACCAATCACAGTGGCAACCCCTTCCAGGTAGTTCTGGAGACATGACCCCGCCCATTTGTCATATCTGTCATCCACCATTGAGTTTCCATTATAAGGTGGGTATGTTTTTACTACAAAGAAAAAAAAGTATCCTAGGTTCTATGTGTTTTGTATGGTGGGTTGGCATTCTATTTTCTATTTTTACAGGCGGGCGGCCATGCTCTTGCCCTTCTTGCCAAGAGGGTTAGTGAAGGGCTTGATATACTGCTCATAGCCCTTGACAACCTCCGTGGCATTGATGGGTTCCTTGGTGGCCATCTCGCTGTAAGCTTCGTAGACCTTACCGTCGTAGCGGCCAAGAGCGGAGTTGAGATAGTAGTCCGAGTGACCAAAGGCATCGACGTAGCCGACAGCATTCTTACGGATCTTGTTCTCCATCAAGTTCATGATCGCCTGACCCATCATGTTCACCTGCTTGGCATCCAAGTAGCCCGACAGCAAAAACTCGCCGGGCTGCTTGTGGATCATGTGCAGCGCAAACAGATCAGACAGGTCCTTCATTGCCTCCTTGGCGGAGTCCGACAGCTTCATTGGTGGAGCCATACCATCAGGCTGCTCCATCTCGCCACGAATGCCCAGGATAAAGTTCTGCACCAGGATAAACTGGCAGTGAGCCACTGATGCGTTGTAGATGTCGACCTGCATTGAGTTCCATGTGCGCTTCTCAACATCGAGGGCGTGTACGATCTGAGCGACCAAGTACGCTGCGCGATGACCGTAAGCAGCCAGCTGGATCTCTGGGTTGTGGAAGTCAGAAGGCGATTGGGCAGGGCACTTGAGGTTGGGGTTGTCCAGGTATGTGTTCAGATATGCGAGAGTTGGGTTGTTCACCATAGCAGCCGACACCTTGCCCTTGGCACGCTTGGCTACCAGATCGCGGAACGACTTGAACAGGTAGCGGCCAGTCTGTTGTGTGATCATGTAGTTATCTCCCTCCCAGGTGACGTTAGGAGCTATTCATGATAAAATAAAGAAAGAAAAAAAGAACGCATGAAGACCTATTAGAACATCTTGCAAAAGAATGGAACTGTGGACATAAAAAATAAATGGAAGATCGAAGGGTACGCACCATAGTCCTGGAGAAGAAGAGGCAATCCAGAGAAGGAAGAGAAACCGTGACCACCGCAGGCGCGACGGCATTCCTCAATAGCCGCAGCAGCCATGGTTGTGGTGAGCGACTTGAGGCCCGAAGACGAAGCGTGAACGTCAGCCAGGAGCGAAAAGTCACCTGAAGCCATGTTCTTAATGTTGAGGTAGTACAGACGCATCATCTCCTTGGAAGTGAACACAAAAGCATAGGCCTGAGCAATAATGGGGAAGAGGCGGTATTGCTGCATCGAGTAGTCCAGGACAGGCGTCTCCACAATCTTGTTCTCGACCTTCAAAGGCTTGTCCTTGTCAACAAACTGACGGCGGATGGCCGAGTAGCGAGTCGCGATAGTAGCAGCCTTGGAGGTAGCCAGGCAGGCAGCGCCGACCAGTGAAGCGCGGACGAGCACCATTGTACCGTACGACAGCTTGTCGTTGGGAGGCTTGACATACTCGCCCGTGCCAGGCTTGACGCTCGAATACTTAGCCAGCATGCAGATGCGAGGGACGCGGTAATGATCGAACCACATACATCCATTGTCAGTAGTGTTGAAGCTATTGTTTAGTTGGATGGGCAGAAAGAAATAGGGTGTTAGGATGACTCTAAAAGATCTCTTGATCAATGATCAGGTGTTTGAGAAGCCCACCCATGAGAGAGAAAAAAAAAGGGTACGGCATATTGCATTCCGTATCCGAATGTTTCTTAATTTTCCACGGTCCACAATTTCATTCGTCTGAAGCGATTAAAATTTTGTGAGGGCGGGGGAGGGGAGGGGAAAGCGATGTTGTTTCTCTGATCGACCATACATTTGGACCGATTCGCCACCCTTTCCTTCGTCTGTCACACACATTCCCACTCAATTGCTCTAATGGTTAAGAGGGTGGAGCTAGGAAAATGACAAATAAACAGGGGGGAGGGGGAGGAGAGAGGTAAGGAGTACAAGCAGGATAAAGGAATAGCCAGCGAGAGGTTGACTGGCATGGAGTGCATTCTGCATGCCAGACACGCTTCCACACATGGTACATGATTTTTGCCGTTCCGAGCAAACTCTAACTTACCCAAACTTGGGACCAATGTCACCAGCCATGACACCGGGCAGGAGGGTATGATCTTCCATTGAGCGGATAGGGACGCAGAAGGCATGGGGGCCGTAGTCCTTGCCATTGGTGATCAGGCGGGCCATGACAACTGCATGGTTGGCTGCGACACCAAGACCGCCGATCCACCACTTGCAGGCAGTCAGATATGGTGTGTGGATCTCAAACTCGTCCGTCTCGGGGATGTACGTGGCAGTCGTCTCAATGCCCTGAACATTGGAGCCATGGCCTATTAGTTTTGAGTAAAGTGGGATGCTTTACGGTGTGAGTGCATTGTTTTTTCTTTTTTGATATAAATATCCATTGGTTCTTAGGCACGCTTCTGATTTGGTCGTCATCGTTCCTGGACAGCGATGTCACATCATTTCTGATAAATCTCGTTTTGTAAACCAACACTCCAGTCAATATGCAACAAACTTTCCCCTCACACGTGGATATGCCATAAGGAGGAAACGAGGTAACATACCGAGCTCGGTCTGGGCATAGCATCCAATAATCTCGTAACGAAGGGCGGGCTTGAGGAACTTCTCGTGCTGCTCCTCGTTACCCTGAGAGACAAGGGTGGGCATAAACATGCCGCGGTGCAGACCAAAAGGTCCAGGTTCCTCCACTAGTGCATCAGCCAGCATAAACTCTTCAGGGGTCCACTTGTGTTGCTTTGACAGCTGAACCATGCGATGATCCTTACGCAAAGCATGGGCAAAGCGCTCTGTACGGCCATCATAGAAACGTGAGGTCTTCTCCAGAGCAGGTTCATTCTCAACAATGGCCAGCAGCTTCTCTCGGCGCTCAAGGAATTCTTCACCATACAAGTACTTTGTCACCTCGTGGACCGAGAAGGTGGTCTGGCTACGCTCCTGAGCGAGCAGCTCTGAGCCCTGGGGACCTGAAGGAGGGAGGTTAGGGAACCGAAGGGCACACATTACTTTTGTATGAAGAGGAATGAATGAATGAATTAATGAGAGGAGAGAGAGGGTTGGAGAATGCTTTTTTTGGGGGGGAGGGGAGGTTCTGTTGAAATATATATCGGTTGCACGAACAGCCTAGCCAACCAAGGCCCGGATACTTTTCATCCGATCAGAGTAAATAGGGCAGTGCCAAATGTGCTGTCAGGCCGAGCGGACTTGTCGGTGGGTGCGGAGAAGGGGTACGGATCTCACTCCACAGCTCTCTCTGTCCCTCTTTCACGCTCATGCTCTTGCTAATCCACGACCGGACAAAATGTTGCCGTTATCCAATCAGGCCCCGGCAGGGACAAACCAGAGTAGATCAGAGTAACAGTATGTTCCAACTCTAATAAAGAAAAAGGAGCAAATGCGGGCATGTCTTTGATTCTTTAACACTGCCAGGGACGATCACATCGGAAAAGTTTTTATCCTTGGGGTGTAGTACGTGGGGAATGGTCTCGCCTCCTTTTTTCATGCTTTGGTTTTCACACAACTACCAACAAACTCATCATCGTTGAGAACAGAATAAAAAAGAAATCTGTATTTTTTTTAAACATCAACACTTTTATAATCCAGTGCTGGTTAGCTCTATGGGAAAGAAAGAGAAATATATATACACATTAAAACGCTTTCAGCTGGGTGTTTTGACCAACATCCTAGTAGTTATAATAATCTTGCTGCTGTTTCTTGGCTTCATTCGCCTTGAGTGATTCGCGCAAGTCTTTAGGAAGAGCTTCAATCAACAGCCGAATCTGGTCACGCAGTTGCTCGCGTTGCTTGCTGGTTGCCTGGATCGATGCCGTCTCGTGCTCTCGCCGTCTTCGACGGTATTCTTCCTCTGGACTAGATTCTCGCACTGCACTCATAGCATTGCTACTGTTGTGGCTACCACCATTACTGGTATAACTTGGTTTGCTAGCAACACCAGAGCTCATAACGTTGTTACCGCTGCTCTGCACAGACGATGAGGACGATGTCCGAGAAGGTGTGGCCGGACGAGATTGGGACGCCGTTGAGTGTGCTGACGAACACGAAGACGCAGTCGAACTCATGCCTCCTTGACCACTACTACCATTCTTCGACAAAGATATTGCGGGAGCGGGCGACCCAGTCGTGCTACTAATATTAACAATGCCGGATTTGGCAGGTGACGCCGATCGACTGATTGATAGCGCTTCACGACTCGAGTTGAGTGATCGCGACGGAATCGGTGTAGCTGGCGAAGGATGCATTGAGGGAGGCACGCCTAACCGGTCATCTAGCGGTGGTGGCGTTACTGTCCTAGAGTCTGACATGTCGGCATTCAAACTATTGT
The DNA here is from genome assembly GCA_016098105.1 of Actinomortierella wolfii. NCBI lineage: Eukaryota > Fungi > Mortierellomycota > Mortierellomycetes > Mortierellales > Mortierellaceae > Actinomortierella > Actinomortierella wolfii. Next base: position 12,266 of record JAAAIY010000247.1, read on the forward strand.
TATTTGGCTGCATGGAGAGATCGACACCTTGTTCTTCTTCGCCAATGGCGCGTTGCCTTTGCTCACGCGCCCGATGTCGCCGTGAGGGCGCTCCGGTACTAGCATCCAGTTCTTCCCGCATCCGCACCAGTAGATCAACCAGCTCTACTTCGTTGCGCCCTCGCACCCATCTGGTCACATCACCAAGGCACAGAATGTCGAGGTATCGCCGGCGAAGCTCCTTCTGTGCCTCGATCGTCTTCAATCGAAGCCAAGTTGCAAAGTTGCCACAGCGCAAGAAATCCTTGTAAAAGTTTTGGCATGCCTCCGACGTGGATTTAAATGTCGGTGTCTTGAATGAGATGGCTGGTGGATTCTTGGCAACATACTTCAAAAAGTCCTGTTGTTTAAATGGAGCGATCATCGCCATCTGCGAAGCTGATGACAGTGTACTGTGTCGATATAAATGGAATAACGTGGTTAATTGCTGATCACCAATCCGTCTTGGTGCCAAAATATTTGTTAAGTCGTTGTCGGCTTCAACTTACATCTCAGTAGGGACGAGAGTAGCAAAGTAGCGGTTCAGCGGCACCAAAAACTTTTCTGTGAGATTAGCAAAGTGTCGTCTCAGAATATTATCCAGCAGATAATCTATGTTGTCCATCAGAGAATAAGAGTTAGACTGGCAATGTCTTGCACTCTTAGGGCATTTCTTTTAGGATATATCGAGGTCTTCTACTAACTATACCTGGTGAAGAACGGTTGGCGGTTGCTTCGGCAAGCATGCGCAGGAGGTTGGAGTCCTTGGCAATGGCACTCTTGCGTTTGCTGACAACACCCTAATCCCCCCAAAATGCAGTGTAGTGTGCGTCAACATGATGCAGTTAATTTGCGATGGTTCCACTTGCTAAAGTACACCTCTTGCCTAAGCACGTGTCTGCATGAATTAAAGGAGGCATACCTGCACAAATTCTATAGTGCTTGGTCGAACATGCCGCGCGGCCTCGCTTCCCTTACTTGCTACAGCATGAGCGCTCACGAGTCGGCCGCTAGGTCGTGTTGCTTTGGGTTTGCCAATCTTGATGACATGGGGCCAGTGTTCTAATGTTTTAACAAAGAATGGATTGGTCACACCCAAGATGATGCTGCTAGGAGGTGATGCCTTGTTGCAAAACGATTTGAAGTCGGTATCCTGGATCGTGAAATATGGTCGATAGTCGCCACAGTAGGGAATCTATTAAGGTGTCAAGAGTGTCACAACGAAGTTAGAGTGCTTTAAACTTCTACCGCTACGACGAGTGGGTTATAGTCACAATGCATCCAGATCTTGTTCGCCGCTTTTTGTAATTGTACTTACTGGGTTGATAAGGTCGACAAGGGAGGTTACAGCCTCAGAACAGACTTCAGGGGAGGTGCCAATGAGCATTATGGGCTCTGCCAGAGTCATCAGCTCCCAGCAGAGCCAGAGGTCAGGGATCAAATCTTGGAAGTGACGATACAATCCACCGTTCATGGGTACTGAAGACAGAATATGAGTGTCAGGCTGATAGGTTGCAATCTCAAAAGGCGCGGTCTCAAGCAATTGAGGTTGGTGTGGCTGCGCGAGCTGGACTTGGTATAGCGTGCCCATGAAAGGTAACTCCATGATGTGATCTGCTGTCGGCGCTCTCCACGATGCAATGTTATGGAAGGCTGCCTCCAACATTGGCTTGCCCACCTCAAAATAAGCAGGGCCCAGTACGGATACCATTCGCGAGAACAAACCGACAAACGGATGCTGTGTTAAGATCACCACCGACTTTTGAAAGTATCCACGACGAATCGAAGGATCCTGCTTCTGGCGAAAGAAAACGTATCCATAGAGAAATCCTGCGTCTGTGGTGGGGCCTGCATGGACAGAGTAATAGGACAATATCAAGGTCAGTCCAGCTCAGCCAGTCCCTTTGTTCCATCGGAAATGATATGAAGTAACTCCTGCATGTCATTAATGAAAGAAGACAAACCTGTGGCAGCACGTCCCGCTGTTGTTGATCGGATGCGAAAGTTGAAAACAGTGTCACCCACATCAAATGTGTTTGAATCGGGAAAAGAGGAAAAGCATCTACATATCATGCAGAGGGGTTAGACGGGTGGATCAATCAGTACATGCAAAATGTATATTTTTCGCAAAGCATGACGCACCAGAGCATCCAATTTAAGGGAGGGAAAGTCAGCAATGCCCACCAGATCATAAGTTGCCACAATTGTTAGAAGACCGACTTTCTTTGATTGCTTACATATTCTTTGTCTCTTCAGGCGAAAACTCGGATGGTGGGTAGACTGTCTCGATGGCTAATGGTGTATATGGGAAGGGAGAGTGTGTCAACAGTCTTATCGTTCTCCCAAAGTCCCCAGCCAATTGCCTCAAGAGAGATGTCATGCGGTCGTGCATGCTCCAGCTAGTCGTTTCCTTATTTTCGGGCCCCGAGCATAACACCGACAGAGTTTTGTCCTGTCGTATCCAATCGTCTTCATGGGGTAAATCGACGAGGAATGGAGGGGGAGGAGCCAACACAAAAAAGAGGGAGTAAAGTACGGGTGGCCTGATCCAAGAGACGGAGTCATCGACTGCCAAGAAAGTCGCCTGTTCTCCAATACGATTGTTGATCATGGAAATAGAAAAAAAGCCTGTTGTGGTATAGACTGGTCCAAGTGGGGATAATGCCTCTCAAAGAGAAAACAGGATCATGTCATGCTTGTTGCACGAAAAGAGAAAGATGGAGCAAATTCAACAAAAGCAGGAGGTAGTAGATTGTGCAGAGCATGTGTGGTCGTGTGGTTGTCAGTCCTTGGTGCGTTTTGTGTGAACGAAGATCATTGTGTCGCCTCCTTTACAGCTTTCTTTCCGCTGGCTTATGTGCCTCTCTCGTTTTTATAGCAGTTTCTTCTGTTCGTGGAGAGAAGGCGAAGCCGTCCTACTAGTCCGAATATTTCATGGTCCCCCCCATTGTCTTCAAGGTGTACAAAACGATATCCATCGAACGGTAGTTTTTGAAGGACAGGGCAAAGGAAGTTGCATCACATTGCGTGAGTGTGCAGGATGGCGGAAGGAGTCAGCAGTTAAAAAAGAATACTTGCCTTGGCCTTTCTCCAGGTCAAAATTGACGACGCAGAAGCACACCATCCATTTTCGCAGTTGCTCGATTGCAAGCATATCCATGATATCCCAGCTGCTTGGCCGGCGCTCGTGTTCCTCCAACGACGACGACGACTCAAATGGGTCCATCTCGTGGATTACATCAATTGCCGTGCGATGTGGGGTTGTTGTAGCCGATCGAGCTATGGCGCGTGGCCGCACATATTCAAGTTGTTGCTGCTGAATGGAGGGCGGCGAGGAAGGTGTGGACTGGGTTCCATTGCTCGCAAAAGAACTGGCAGAGTTGGTGCTGTTGGCTCTAGAGGAGCGTGTCTTTGACGACGGCGCTGCAGTCTCTGAAGTTGCAGGGCCTAGTGCGATGACACCTGTTGGCTTCTCTGAAACGGGTGAGGAGGGTGAAGACGGAGAAAACGAGCCCTTACTATAGAGAGGTGAGGATCCGCCATGACTGGCCGTACGTACTTTGCCAACGATGTTGGAATTTGTCCGTCGCAACGATGCCGCTCCCATCAGCGCTGGAAGGCTCTCGGTGCTGATGGACTGCATAGTGTAAGGAGTTGAGAGATGCTTTGGGTTGCGTGTGGCCGCCGACAAGTCTGTCCCATTGTTGCGCTTCACAGGGGGAGGAGCAGAGGCCACCATGGGACCCTGCTGTGAGTTGTCTAAAGAGAATGTATCGTGCAGTGAGGCATGTCGGGGCGACTGCTGAGCGTTTTTGTTGGAGATCATGCTGCTTCGAAGAAGGGCGACATTGACAGGATTCAAACTCATTCGGTGTGTATACAAGAGTAAATGAAAGGCGGAAGTGGAGAAGGATGGTTGTTGTGGGGAGTTGGTAATGGTTCTTGATGCCTGTGTGAGCACAGAAAAAGAGGGTAAGAACAAGGGGAGGCGACAAAGGGGAGACAGTTAAGAGAGAAGGGAGAAAGAGTTGCAAGGTCTATCCTTCCTCTTTCACACACTTCTTTCGTTTCTTTCTTTCACTAGCTCGTGGTGAGAGGACTGTGCCTGAATAACGACAGAGTCCTTGCTGTGTAAGGGGAGATTGGGCAGAACAGCAAAGAGGAAGGTATGCTGATGAGTTGAATGGGCAATGTGGAGATGTCAGCAAGAAGAGAGTGTTTTCATAGGTGGGTAATAGGAAGTATAAATATCGTGCAGGTGCACCGCTGTCCCAGGGGAAAGATCAAAGGAGTGAACACGAAGGGATGGAAGGAGACGAGAGAGAAAAAACAATTGATTGGATATGATAGATGAACAGATGAAAAACCCTATGAGTGAGTGAGTGGGGTGGTGTAAAATGAAGGAGAGAAGAAAGAGTAAGAGACGACAAGAGTACATACTGTACAACGATAAAGGGTAGTTGGGATGACTGTCCATTCGATCCACTCTTGGACTGAAGACGAGCTTACACACAACAAGGCAAGACAAAATTCACGAAAAGAGACGTGCACTTTCCGGGTCTTCTAACAAGAAACCCAATGAGGACGATCTATTGTTCGCTTTCCGCTGACCTGAAACATGCAAAATCACCACTACCGCGTGCTGTCGAGAAACATTTTTTTACTCTTCGAACATGCAGTTCTGTATTGATCTCTCCAAGACTCCGACTCATTTGGGATTAGAGTCCTGTTCTACATTTATTCTGTTATGTTCAGGTAATCGACAACAACCATATAACAGGATCGTGTTGGATCAAAGTGTTGCTCTCATCGAGGACACGCAAGAATACAAGGACTTGCCATTATTGGCCCAATATGGTAATCAGTATCACCGTAATCTCATTGTGATCATTGTCCTCTTTTTTCTTTCGTATCCGTTGGAATCGAGAGAGAAGTTCTCCATAAACGAAAGCGGTTATGATCACAAACTACTGAGGTTTGTCATCCTGCGTGTTGTTAGAAAGTACACACAGACGTAGGTGCTCTTGAACTACTGCTAATCTTGTCTTACTACACGAGGGACACGCGCCTCACATATCACCACAGCCTTCAGACGATAGCCAATCCGCTGCTGTTGCTCTGATCTGAGCCAACATAGCACCTTCTACAGATCATAGCCACTTCTGAGGCCATAAATTCAGCCTTTGTGCCACCCATGCTCTTTCACATAGTATGAAAGAGCACAAGAGGAACCATATTTTTCTCTTAGTAAAACCTTTATATTAATACTCCAGAGACTCATCGTGTCTCAGCTATCCTTTTATCCCCACACTCTTCTATTGTTTTCTATACTGTCCTTGCAGTGTCAACTTTTCCTTGATATCCTCATCGAAGAAAATAGTAGAACATGGAGTATGTGCAAAACACGCAACAGACTGTTCAGGACATGGGGCCGTTGCTCGATTCTAGCTCGCCCTTGCTGGCCATCACACCTTCTGTACCACGACAGCCTTCACCAACTATTGCACGGCCTCACAGACCTATCGATTTTTCATCTCCTCTAATATGCAAGTGTGAGAATGACAACAAGACCATCAGCTGCTACTGCAGGGGCAGCGACACAGCCCTTTCCGCCTCTGCACTGTGCATGCTGGCCATGACACCTCGCCTAGATCCATTCGTCCCAATGAAGGAGTACCTCAGCATTGTGCATACACTGGAATGGCATATCAAATTCCTTCGTCAATCGGCCGAGGCGGCACAGACACTCCTCTCATCATCGCCATCAACCACATCTGCGAACCCTCGATCTGAAGGTGTCGAATGCCCTTTGCCTTCGAGTCTGTGCTTGGCAATAAGTATGGTGTTAGCACTTCGCTTCTGTAAGGTGGTTTTAATCCAGCTGCCTGTTCATCCTACCTTTCGGCGTCCTGTTTACCGTGCTGTCTTACGTCGACTCTTTCAGCAAGCCGATCGTTTCCTGCTCGAAATCAATGAGTATCTTGGGAGGAGTAATGAACATGGGGTTGCTCGAGTAATGACAGATCAGCAAGAAACCGCCCAGTACATGTCGGTGAACACCGAGTCCTTCCCTATTTCCCAGCCATATCACACAGTTGGCGGATATGTCTCCCAGGGTTCTTTTGATCAAGAGCCCATTTCTGAAGCCACCATGCCACTAGTATGCCATGCGTCATGTATCACTCAGGATGCTTACGATAGCGGCAGATTGCCAGCGACGAGTCACGTTAGCTTCGATTCCTACGGTATTGAGCGACGTTATTCTATTAAAACTCCTTCTGTCAGGTCTGTCGCGGCAGATGGCGACTTTGATGATAGTCATGAGCCTCATGTCTCTCGTGTAATACAAGCAGGTGTGGTTAGTCAAGAGAGCATCCATTCTCTCAAAGAGACCTTGTCTGTGAGGCATTCTGCGATCTCTCCGAAGTCATTGGACGAGACATCCTCTTCACCCACGTACACTCTAGAAAAGACCCTACCATTGGCATCTGAACCACGCATATCACCAATATCAGCAGAACGTGTCCCTCAATCAACAATTCCACCTTCACCATCAGCACCTGTACCCCATTTCCTGGAAATAGATGAGAACTCAGCGGGTGCAGAGGCGGACATCAGTACTCCTCAGCAACCTGGTTATATCCGAAGGAGGCTGATGCAGCGCGCAAAGAGCATCCGACGTGAGCTGGATAATAATCCTGCAGTGCGTGCTCGTCTGGCCATTCAAGAGCTGCAATCACAAACACATTTCTCTGTAGCACGGAGAGCTAGAGGAGCAAGAGGCGCCGATGAGCACACTACAGCATCACCTAGGTCATGGCTATCGCCTCGCCACGTCTCGCCTACAATAGGTGCGTCAACATTGCAATTCTCACCTTCATCCTCTTTTCCTTCTCCCTCCTCCCCTCAGAATGGACAAAAAGATCGAGAATCGCATGGAATTCTTGGAGAGCAGTGGACAAATGTAGAGCAACTGCTACACCAGTATGGTGATAGTCAGCGACAAAGACAGCTAGAGAGGCAAAAACGAGAGCAAGAGCAAAAGGCACAACAGGACCGCGAGCTCGACGTGCTTGCACAAAAGATTGCCCAACGTGAGTACTTAGTGACGGAGCGGGTCGAGCGCGAGCTAGACCGAGAAATGCTGTTGCGAGGTAGAGGGTCACTCGGTATGTCCTCTCGTGACAGATTAATATACCGTCTCGGAGAAGGGACCCCCCATCGAATTGTTGACATGTGGCACGCTCATTTGCCACAATTTCCACCGTCTCCTCCTTCTCTACACGCTATTTCATTGTCTCTGTCGTCCTCATCGATCCATGAAAATCTCATCATGTCTAATCTTCCTTTCACCGATATCACCACTACTACTAACTCCACCTTAACATCGGCAATCCCAGCGGAAGCCTCTCCACAAAGAAGCAGCTCCAGAAATAGTAAAGGTCTTTCGATTCATACGAACAACAAGAGTTCCACCACTACAAGCATTCTCCAAGACCTTGACCGCTCTGTGGCCGAACTTCAGGAGCGCCTGCTTTCCCCGCGATCACAAGAACATCGCTCGCTACCGCCACTCAGTCCGTTCTCAGTTCCCATTAATGCAATCCTGGAGCCAACGATGCGAAGCGCCTCTCCTAATCCCATAATTGATCAGCCACCGCCGCCAAAAGAGCCGCCAGCACCAGCGCTACTGCAACAGCCGCAACAACTAACTAGAGAGCAACGTAGAGCTCAAAAGCGGCTCGAGAGCGTTCACAGCTTTGACCAACACTATTCGACCCCAGTATCGCTAGCTGAGATTCGTGATCCTATTATTGTTCGATTGTCATCCCAACCTTCTCTTTCGACCACAACTCATCGAACATCACATGTGCAGAAGCAGCAGCGATTAGACTCGCAGGCCATGAACGCTACGGAGGTACCTCCCACGCTCTCCAATAATTCTTTCTGCATACTGTCTCAACAACAGTCTCTTACACCCTCGGCGACAGACATGGTGACGGTACAAGTGGACAAGGGCAAAGGCCGCAAAGTAGAAGTATCTTTTGATGAGAGCTCTCTAGACGAGTGTAGCTTCCTTCCCGAACCCACCACCACGCATTGGACGAGCGGAAACACGGCAGCGCCATCAACACCATCAGTGCCAGAATCGCCATTTTCCCAGCCTTCATGCCCATCAACTATAGAGCAAGCGCAGGAACAGGATCCACAAAGACAAGGCTATGTAACGCTGATTCGAGTTCAGACAAGTTCATCATTTGCTGATTCGTTCATAGCGCGACGTCAAGCTCGTGAACAGGCACTCAAACTAATAGAGGAGACTATGGAGAAGAAGAGAAACGATGAGGCGCTGCAGAGAAGGCGCAGTGAAAAATTCCATGGCCTCGATCAACGTTCCGGTGATTTGGAAGGTGAAGATGGTAATAGCAGGGGTGATAGTGACGATGACGCTTCACTGCAGTACCTCGAAACTCATCCATCGCCGTATGACGACAACTCTGACGGTGGTGATGGTAATTGTTACGACAATGATGAGCATCTCCATAAAAACATGCAGTCAAGTACGATACCGCCATCATCATTACCGTTAACAATGCCTTCCTCTCAGGCATCCGTGACTCAACGACACCCAATTGTTATCCAAAGATCAAAGACATCCAGTTCCTCAATCTCGTCATCGTCAACCTCGCGTGTGAACAACGATGAATCTCGCAGATTACAATCGCTGCCACCGCCACCTGACAACAAAAGTACTATCGGCGTTACCCCCAATAATACAACTGCTACAAACAGCAATAATCTTCATCAGGACAATATGACATCAAAAGCCTCAACAGCCACTGTAAGGAAAACAGCCCCGACAAAGAACACCACCGATACCAGCGATGATGCTACCTCATGCACTACTTCATCGTCACGTACATCTTCAGCACTTGCGTCCCTCGCCTTCCGTCACCAATACACGCACCCACGCAGCCGTTCATTTGCTGAACTTCTCCGCATGTTTTCTGATCCTTCTTCGCCGTCACCAGCACAAGCACTATCGTCTTCTACCCCCACTACTACTGCTGCCACGATCTCTAGCACAGGCTCGAGTAACTCTAGCGGCGTACGAATGGCTGGAGCTGAAGTCGGAGCCAGAACCAATGCAATCACCATCAAAGCGAGCGGGGCACTCGAGAGGTCTGGTGTACGACAGCAGCAACATCAGCAGCAACGTGGATCGCAACCAAACACCATGAACTATCTGCCGTCCAGTCCAGTGTTTTCGTCGCTTTCTGGTGCCTCTCAACCTCGGCGACCACAAGGTAACTTATACTCTATAGGACATCCTAAATCACCCATCTCCCCTTCTTCAATGCTACTAATCCACTTTGACTGCCGCGGCCACGAGCAAACCAACAACACCAAATATGATTTCGATCTGCAATAATCCCATTATATTCACATGACATTCCTACTCTGAAAGTGTGTTGTACACCGACTAAACACTCTATTTATTCGTCCATTTTCCACTATACGAACTATCTTTTATCTATAATTGTGGTGCCTGCTGAACCCGCTGACCATTCCTCCATCATTTCCACCACCATCTTCCATCGCTTTCTTCTACTTGTCACCTCACACATGCCTTTCACTTTAGCTGGTTCCTATGTTCTTCACGCTGCCAAGCATCAATCAAAGTATTCCTAAGAGTCTCATTTCTTACCTCCGAGTTCTCATTACTGTCTACATCCCTTTCCAGCGTCTCCTGCTCAGGTCACACATTCATACCTAAACCCCAGCCTGACCCAGGGGCTTTCGACAGCTCCGCGCCATCTAATCCGCCGTCCACATGCGTTTGCCCATGCAACGGACCATTTCGCGCCATTACACGCATGTGTCCAACAGTTTATGACAGGAGCAGCCACGGCTACTGCCATCACAACATCAACAACTTGATGGTTGCCGCACTAGAGATCAGAGATATATACAACTTGGTTTCTATTTCCCACTTATCTCATCTGTGTGTCCTTGTATTGATAGTTGCTTCAACAGTAGCTCTTGCAGAGATAACGAAACAAAAGTCATTGTAAACCAGAAAACAGCAAAAAAAAATCAAACTGCTTGCAGACAAATGGAAAAATCATGAGTTCTTTTCTTTATTGCTGACAAAAAGGAAGAGGCTTTGTCCAACTTTTATACAAAGGTAGCAAAACCATTTTCCCTTTTTTTTTGAAGGATAGTTGTGTCTGCTTAAAAGAAAAAGGAGACAAACGTACTTCGTAGGAGAGTAAGGGTTGGAAACAAAGTAGAGCATGGAGTAGGGAGACGCTATAATGAATCGTTGTTGTGAACTTCAGTTTTTTTGGGTCAAAGGATGAATGTGGGCAAGGCGTAAAGATGCAACAATAGCAAACATTCGAAAAGGAAAATAGCTGGGTATATGTAACATATAAAGCAATCAAGAGAAGAGTGAGCTGAAAAGAGTAAAAGATAAGAAAGAAAAAGACGATTTTGCAAGTGACACATGAGCTACAACGAGCAACCATGATATTTTATCCGCTTGATTTTACGAAGGAGGAATGCCAGCTGCGCGATGCCACAGAACATATGCGCCAAGGCCTACAAGCATAAATCCACCCGACATAAGCATTGTTGATGGCTGATGCACCAGTGGTTGGTTGCGCTTGGCCATCGGGAACACAAACTGCGACCACGAGAACTCGTGTTGGTGCTTGCTGGGTGATGTTGGCTTTGAGGTTGATTCTCCGTCCTGTTTCGAGGTCGTATTAGATGTAGGCGAAGTTGGCGTCAATGTGGCCAGTTGTTCAGTTTGGCGCGTCAATTCTTTAACCTTTTCTTTTTCGACCTGCAGCTCCTTTGTCAGTCCTTCCCGGTCATCCTTGAGCTGCTGAATCTCCGCTTGATGTGTCTTAACCGACTTTTCCAGACTCTCGACTTGCTGACGTGTCTCCGCTAACGCTGCAGCGAGGGAAGCTCGTTCGCGCTCCTTCTCCTCCAGCGCTGCATTCGCTGCGGACGCCCGCGCCATGTCTTCAATCTCCTTGCGGGCAGCCTCCAGTGTTCTTGCCATTTCTTCTTTGTGCGCCCGGATCATTTCCTCGCGTTCCTTACGCGCGTCATTCGTCAGCCGCTCGATCGTTGTCGCATGGAACGCCTCAAGTGCGACCACTGCGGCTTCTTGTTCCTTTCGCAGAGCCTCCAGCGACTGTGTGTGCTCTACCGTCAGTTCTGCCAACGCATCTTTGGCTTGGTCTCGCTCCAGTTTCACTTTGGTCATCTCTGCCATGGACTCGGCCAGTTCTTTGCGCATAGCATCACACTCTGCGATGACGGCAGCCATGTCCTTCGATCTTGACAGCTGCTGTTCCAGCTCGGCTTGCACCGTCTCCAGCTGCCGCTTCATACGCTCCATCTCGGCCGCATGAGCCTTGGCACGCTCCTCCATCAATCTCTCGTAGTCGATAGTTGGCGAAGCTGTCTTGATTTGTTGGTGATGACCGCCATTCAGCGAGTGAGTGCTGTTCTTGCGACTTTGTTGTTGCTTAGTGACTACAAAGATCTTGCCCAGGTCATCCAATCCTTGTCGTATATGCTGGAGGTCGCCGTTGGTATCCTGTGATCGCACCAACTCATTCTGGAGACGTGAGACTATCAAGTCAAAGTTGCTATCCTGGCCACCACCGTGATTGGAAAGTACACCTGGTTGTGCACCGTTTGTTGTCATGCCTACTCCTTGACCTTTTGTCGATGCAATACTGGTGGTTGATCCTGACCGGATTCTAGCACTATAGAGTGCACGGAATTGGAGGAAGATAGTGTTAGAGGCTTGATATAATATCAAATATCAATTGAGATACTTCATACGATGATCTTACTCATTAGGTGGGCTGCCCGAGGAAGAAAGGGATAGCCGAGAGATGAAAATTCTGCAGGCAACCTTTTCGTGCAACACTAACAAAATTGAAATTAAACACTGTTAGCATGGGAAAATGACATAAAAGTATATGTGCTCCCGAGGAGAGATAGAGAAGGGTGCGATCGGTAAAGAAGAGGGCGTAACATTGATGATGACGGTCTTGTCATCAAGGGGGATCATGGTTCACTGTGCATATGTTCCTGATATACTATAACCCCCCCTATTTTGCCATGCTTTTAGTTGTGGGATTGAACTTTTTTTTGAAGTAAATCAAAAGTGACAAGGGGGAGGGGAGAAAGCATCTCATGATCACACCACAACTGTGATGTTTCCCTGGGACTCAAAGAAAGTGTTGGCCAGATGTAAAGGATCAAAATCATGCAGAGTATTGTTCGAAATGCGTTGCTCGAGGCACATGTGTGTCTCGAGACACAAGAGAACTTCGTTCCAGGCACAAGCCTTCTTAGATGAACGAGATGGATGATGCTAAGGAATGTGGAGAGGGAAAGGAAAGGGGGTAGGAAAGACTTACTCGTGCCATTCTCGTCCATGATATCAATACCGAACTCGAGATTGTCATTTGGATTCAATAAGAAGGGTTCACTCTCGACACCTTCGGGGCATAAACGACGTCCATTTAAGAACGTTCCATTGCTCGACTTCAAGTCTCTGATATATACCTGAAAACAACCAAAAAGGAGGAGGTTTAAAAAAAAAGTGAGACAGAGAAAAGTATCTGACATTTTCCCGAGATTGTCGGCTGGCTTTTTTGGTTTTCGTGTTTTATCTGTTGCACGTTGCTGTCAACATCATACCTTGCCATTCTCAGACCAAACCTCTGCGTGGACACGGCTGAGGACCTTGGAGTCGAAATAGCCGTTAGTAGGGCCTGGGGCAGTGCTGACACCTGTCTGTCGGCCAATCTTGATCTTTGTGTGCTCAGGCAGCTCAAAGGTCTTAAGGGCAAAGGTGTTGTTCAGTGGCTCGAGAACCAACACAGGGTGGTTGGGCCGTCCGTTAGCCGAGGCAGAGCCGTTGGTTGATGAGTGATTGCCGTTCATGTGTCCGTTTCTAGTATTGGTGCTGTTGCCGTTGTTAGATAGTAGAGAGGAGAGCGAGGAAGAAGAGGAGGATGCGCTGGCGAGAGAGTACGGGTGTGCTGTGGTAGCAGTAGCAGTGGCGGTGGAAAACGTGGTGGCAGAGACTGTGGAGACGGCAGGGGAGATGACTTGGGAGGTGGTTGCCTGGCGCTTTGGGAGAAGGATTCCTTGGGAAGAGTGCAGCAGATTATGCGTTGGTTGGATGGTCGACGTCGAACTGACGGAGGAAGCTGTGTGAGAGGGTGATTAAGGCGAGGTGAGGGAGAAGAAGCGGCAGAAGAGGAGTACAGAAAGAGATGGTGGGTCCAGAGGTGGTCGAGGACGGGTTGGTGAGCGTGAGGAGAAGGAAATGAAGAAAAGGACGGAAGGAGAGAAAGAGTGTGAGAAGGAACGAAAAGAGGAGAATGGGTTTGTTATTGTTGTGCACTAAAAGATTCTTGCCCTTCCACTTTTTCCCCCCCCTCCTTTCCTCCCCTATGTGTTCTAAGCTCGGAGCGGTGCTGTTGTTGGCTCCTCTCTGTCCTCTTCAGTTCTGCTAAGGATGGAGAGGTACTTTGAGCTGGGATCCAAACTTTCCCTCGTGCAGATAACACGACTTCCATGTACATTGGCCCAATCCCCACTGCTAGTGATCACTTAGCGAGCGGCAAGTTAAAATGCCAGGAACTACGAGCTCTCGTGCCCTATGTGCATGCATTGGACGTTCTCTATTGTTGTATAGAGATATGAACACGACCTGTCTTTCCCTCTCTCTCCACAAACACCCCCGGGGCGCACACCCTTCCTCTCTCCAATCATCTCCTTCAAGCATCGTCAATGATAGACAATGGATAGCACAACCACATGACACAGCCCTAACCCAAGTCTTTTCATCTAGCCATCACTTTTCATCACTCCGCTGTCACTCCTTTGTCACTCTTTGATCATCCACGTACTGCGCGACTTGTTACGGATGGGGAGCGAAGGATGGTACGGTGCTGCTGTTGAGACCGTAGTTGTCGGTGCTCCACTAAAGTAACCGTTTATCGATCCGTTACTCATCCTGCGCATGCCAGGTGATGATGCTGGCGATGGATACACAGTCGTCGTCGTTGCGTTTGTTGTTGAACGTGTATCGGTTCCTGCCAGTGTGGGGCTATCTTTGCGAGCGGCCATTTTTTCTCTTCTTTCTCTTACAGACACACAGCTGGTTGTCTTTAGTGTTGGAATAAGTACAACTCTTGTGGGAAGAACAGAGAAGTAGTTTCAAACTAAGTGAAATGGAGAATGAGGACAATGGAATGAGCAAGACAAAAAAAAAAAGGTCAACAGCGACAAAAAAAAAGAGTCAAAGTGAGAGGAAGAAGAGGCGAATGAAGAGAAGTTGGGTAGTGTGAATACGATACTCTTTGTATCGTCGTTTAAGGTGCTGAGGATAATGCGTTGGTCTGGTCAAGGGGGTGGTGCAGCATTAGCCTATTCAGACTCACTCGACTCAATTGAAGCGTAAAAAATGTCGAGGAAACAACACGGTACAACGGGCGTTCTGGAATGGACCGACGATACACAGAAGGGGGAAAAGAAGGGCTGTATTTGCGATACAACGGAGAGAACGAAAAAATGAGGGATAAAAGAGTGATGTGTTGGCGATGTGAAAATGAGTAGAATGAATGAAGAAAAAGCAATGAAACAACAACTTGACAAAGAAAAAAAAAGTATGAAAAGAACAGCTATTCGTTCTCTCCGCCAAAAGTTTATTGGAAGGGTCCCGTTCTCATTTATCTGTGCAAAGTGCTCTCGGGCTAAAGCACACAAAGTCTGCGAAGAGTACAAAAACAAAAAAATGTTTGTGAACTCCAAAGGATAAGGCGAAGCACCACTAGTGAACAGCAAAAAACACTGGCGATAGCAATAAGAGGAAACAGAGTCCATCATCATTGGTTCCAACACCACAAACGATGCTCTCTCCTCTACTCTCAGTGTGCTGTTCTTCTGTATGACGGTCTCTCCCTTGCTCCCACGCTTTTCAATCAGCACTTTTCCTGCCAGCTCATTGTCCATCTGCATTTTTGGCTATGCTGACATAGTAAACTCCTTTGGCGTCAGTTTCGCTCTCCATATCTTATCCAGCCCTCAGGCCTGTCCTCCTTCCTTCTTGATAAAGAGCTTCCATCGTCTTGCTTCTGGAGATTGAGAGCACTCGCTTAGACGAACAGTCGAGTGTAGGAACATACATTACATGACCTAACAAGCTTATTCAGGCTTACGCTAACTCTTGTCCCTATTATCGTTGCTCACTCGTGGCTTTGACCTGTTGTGTTCTGCTCCCTCTATCGACTCATCTTTCTTTCGCTCTCACCTCGGAATGAGAGCAGGACGCAAGTGAGAATAGGAGCCTGAAGGATAGGTCATCCCACAGAACGACACGTCTTATGCAGGCTATGCAACAAACAGTGAAGAGAATGAGGGAGGGCGAGTTTTTTTGCATACAGCACATTGGTCATCCTCGGGAGCCTCACCTAGGGGAAGGGAGGGGAATAAGCAGGAGGGGTCGATCTCTGCGCTTCACTCTTCTGCTTCATTATGAGATATTCTGGTTTCGTTTCATGTTTACACTCTTCACTCGAGAGGCGTAGTAACATTGGATTAATGAATTATTACTGACTGGTAATGATCTTACATGCAGGGTTTGGCACCACTTCAAAAAATATGCCGATTTTCAGTTGGGACTTTTGTTTGGCGGGAAAAGAAGATGATTGTATGGATGGAAGAGATTAGCAAAGCGAGATCAGTACGTACACCTCTGATCTGTGGTTCTTAAGGCACTAGACCAAAACAAATACGTTTTGTCAACGAAGAAAAGGAGCTCAAGAAAGAGTCATTTAGGAGAGGTGGGATCTGTGCCCACGCAGGGCAAGGGCAACCGTTGGGAATTGAAGCGAGGAAGGGACGATCGTTCTCGCTTGCTTTCACGTCTGTTTAATTTTATCATTGTTTCCTTGTATTCTCCCTGCAGGCCTCCCACCTTCGTTGTTGGATTGAAAAAAAGGCGCCCTTGTCATCCATATAAGGTTGGTGGCTGATCCAATTCTCTCCTTGAAACGCCTTAATCTGATGTCAGCTTGCCCTATGGATATCCCTCCATGCAAGTGCCAGTTCCTAAAATAATAATATGGACATCTCTCTCGTGCTCTACGTCGCGCTTGAGACGCGAGTAGTACAACAATAAGTTTACTACTTAACCTACGATAATGTCAGGCCATATCCATGACATAATATGCAGAAGGCACTCTCTACTCGCACAAGCATGCACTCCATATCATTCACTAAACTCGTGCAGGCGTATGTATCGACACCATATGAAAATGTAGAAAGATATTTCCATAGGATTCTATAGAGCACTTACACTGTACACGTACCCTTAGTCCATTCCTAAATAGAAGGGTGTCTGAATGACCGACGGTCTCTTGTTTAGAATATGTCGTTCCACTCACGCCCCATTTGTCCTTCCACCCTACCTTCCCCTGCATGTGGCCTCACTTCACCCGTAATTACAGCCCGAGCCGAGACGGCATGTATCCAGCGTGGGTAGATTTTCGGGGCCACAAGGGATAGTAATAGAGCAAGCTATGATTCAATGTTCCACTTTCATGCATTTATGGTTGATTCATGCTCACAAAGGATAGGCAGCATCCATATTTCTGGTGGCACCTGCATTTATTTTGATATGTCAACCATGTCTGGACAGATGTACAGTCAGTTGGCAGTAGAAGCACGAGGGTGGGGAGGGGTGGGGACGCGTAGGCAAAACGGAGAAAAGACGACTGCGATGTTTTAGCGCAATATTCTCGTCCTACCAGGCGTGTTTGGAGGCGTGAAGGAATGCGTCTGGCACAACAGCCTTTTGTGTAAATAATGGAGAAGGGGTGACGAGTCCTAGATCATGGGCATTTGAAAATCATGTCATAATATTGATATATGCACCGCATCTCTGTAGACTTGTTTAAAGAAAAATATAATGCGGACACGTGTGGAGACCCAATGAACGGAAATAACAAGCGCCAAATATTGATCACTATGGTGTAGAGCATTGGGGAGGAAACGAGGAAAGAGTAGGCAACAACTTGTACGCAGTTCATGATCGATGAGCTGTTTGGAGGATTCGCACAGAGATTGGAACAATAAAAGAGATCCAAGCGTTATTCACGCTTTTGAGTTAATTGTGTTATGGAAAACAGGGGGCAACGGATGAATTGGGAGGGGGATGAGCGCGTGTTTTGTTCTACAACTGGTCACTGGGGGAAAACAATAATGACCGTGTGTATCTTCCTGAAACGAAAGGGAGAGTCTGCGCTTTGGTCTTCAACTCCTCTCAGGTCGACTTGAACACACCCTCCAAACTCCTGTAGCTTGGAGAGCGCGTGAAAAATTATCGATCGTGACAAATTTCGCGCTAATGCGTCTTGATGAATCCATTTTCACCGCACTGCACTGGTTGGGTACACACATACACTTGTCATAATTCATCTGCTAACCAACCTCATGAAAAAAAACCACGATTGTTAGTGTGTATTTAGGGGGCATGGCCGTGCATGCATCAGGCACAGGGGGGCTGGACAGAGCGTCCATTTTCGAGCAATTGTCCTGATAATCATCTGGAGGTGCTTCCACAACTATCAGCTATTATGGGGTGTAGCTACGTTAACCAAGGGTCCGCTCTCAACCATTAGAACATCCACGTTTTTCGTCTGCTCTCAGAGCCAGGGTCGGAGGCCCAGCGATGCAGGGTTTGCGCACATTAGCACAGCACTTGAGAGATTACGAAGAGTGAGGGAAGTGAGTTGGGGGGGGTCAGTCTGCCTGAAAATGGTCAAACACACGGCTCAGCGGGATAACAGTGCCGAATATGGGACTTTGGATGACAAAGAGTGCTGGAGACAAACATGCAAATACGGGGTACAAAGTACCTTTTACATCCCCCCCTCTTCTCCATGCGCCCAGCCTGGATGCATGATGAGTATCACTTTTGAAGGCAGAGGTACGTGGAGAAAAAGAAAACAATAACCTTCTCTCCGCCCCACCTCCATATTTCCTCACAGTGCTCTGTTTTCGTATAATCGATTTTGTGTCCTCCTTTCTAGGCAACATTATTTCTCCGCCCTGAGTGAACATCATGCACACACCATTGTTGTCATCTTTGAACCTCAGTCCTCCAGTGTTCTTAGAAGAGGAATTAAAAAGTGGAGAGAGAAAAAGGACTTTAAAGAAAGAGGGTGCTTCTAGCAAATAATTGGGCTCCTCGCATTTTAATCTTTTCATGTGGAAAAACAAGCAAACAAACAATAGTATGTTCTCCCAACCCACTGTAAAGCCTTCATTGCCTCCTCCACATGCAAACAGGGTAGAAATCCAGGGGGAATAAGAGAGTACCAAACAGATGTACCTCTTTGCCTCCAAGTGGAGAAGTAAAGAAGAAAGACTATCACAACAACAAATAAAGACATTTCTGTTGAGAGCACTTGAGTGAGTCGAGTGATGACCGTCGACAGCCCTCCAACATGGGAAGAAAGGGCAATTGCTCTCAACTCCTTCCTATACCTCTCAAGAAAATTATCCTCTCCGCGCTAGATTATACCAAAGATGGGGTGGTGCAATGAGAGATTGTACACTGTGCACATATCCAGTTAGTCATGAGCATTCTGGGAAACAATGCCAGTGTTATAAATGGATGTGGAGTGCCGACTTTTTTACTTTCTCTTTCCTTTTCGTTGCCTTTTGTCTCTTCGGCCTCCAAAGTCCTCCTTTTCACCTTCTTGTTATTGTCCCTACTTGTCCCTTTTTCAGGGCAGTTTTTCCTCAGTTCCCGTTTCTCCTGGTCTATTGTCCTAACGTTCGTTGCTGTGAACTTCGTTTCTGCGGCCCCTTTCCACATTCGTTCATATATTTTTCAATCCAAAAAGAACTACATCATGAACTCTTCCTTGCATACCAAAAAGAGATGGAGTCGAGCTATGACCTCCTCCTCTCTAGTTCTGACTGCTTTGTTGGGTAGCTCGTTGTTTGCCTCTGTGCACGCGGCCCCTGCACCTCTGCCGACGTATGCCTACGGATTCGAGGGTTTCCCAAGCAACAATGCTGTCGAGGTGGCTCCTACGCCGACAGCCACCGGGGGCGTGCCAGCGTTTTTCGAACATTTCCCCTGGCCTACATCGCTGCATTCGGTGTCGAATCCCGTAGCACCGGAACCTACCACAACGGATATCGTCGTCCTCCTTCCTTCGACCACTGACGACGCCGTACCCACTCCTTCGGTCACTGATGATGCCGTGCCCACTCCTTCTGTCACCACTGAAAATGTAGTTCCAACTCTGCTTCCATCTCCTACCATTGACAGCAGTCTCCCATCATCGGAGACACCGGCGGGCAATGTTGCCGAACCCTTCTCCTCTCTGCCTTACGATGCGCCAGAGATGCACTTTGATGACGAGTTTGATGATGACGATGTCGCCAATTTGCCAAATGCAGGTGGCAACAGTCTGGGTCTTGTCTCGCGGTCGTCCTCGGGCCAGAAGCCGTATGTAAACAATTGGAAGTGTAAGCCTAGTGTTGGAAAGCTTCCTGTTGTGCTAGTTCATGCCACGCTGCTCACAGCAAATTCATGGGATTTCATTGCGCCCAAAATTTTGAAGCAAGGTAAGAAAGAACACCCAAAAATGGCTTACATTATCACCATGCTTTGATGAAAACAGAGGTGCTAATCGTAAGCAGGGGAATGGATGCCAGCACGGATTTGTGCAATAACCCCTGCATACAAAAGCAACAATGATCTCGAGGGGAGAAGGGGGGAGGAGAGGAGAGATGAGCGCATCTCCATGTTGTGGAACCTGATCACAAACGAGAGCCCCATGTCCATCATTGTTTGCTTTTTTGCCACTTACGTATATTGTTTGTTTCTGTTTGTCCATTTTTCTCCATTCCGGCCAAACGCATTCTACATGCCCATGTATATAATTGAAATACTCACGAATTCTACGTTTTTCTCTGTCTGCTCTGTAAACCGGTTTTGTTTCTCCTTCATATGTGGCATTTGATTTTTTGGGTGCCACATCAATATATTTTTTCCCTTGTCTTTCTTTTTTTGTTTAAAAAATAATACATGCATTTATGACAACCAAAAACATGCAGGATACTGCGTTTTTGCGTTGACCTATGGCAAGATTGACCGGATCCCACTGGTAGGCGCCGTCGACTACCTGGAGAACTCGGCAGCTCAGGTCGGAAACTTTGTCGACCAGGTCTTGCAAGCGACCAACTCGACTCAGGTGAATCTTGTGGGTCACTCCCAAGGCGGTATCATTGGTCGCTACTGGATGAAGTTCCTGGGCGGACAAGGCAAGGTCAAGAAGTACATTGGTATTAGTCCGATCCAACAGGGTACTACCCTCAGCGGTATTGTGCTCTTTGGCAAGGCAACGGGACTGTTTGATCCTGCCAAACCTGCCGTTGACTATTTCTGTCCTGGATGCTACCAGATGGTATGATGTCTTCTCACCTCCAATAAGAGACAGAGAACAAAACGGCGAATGGTTCTTTTTGTACATTGAAACTACATGTGAAGGAATACGGAGAAACATACGCTGACTGAAGTATCTCGTTCTCTGGTTCTGTTTTTCATGTTCTTTGCTGCGAATGCATGTCATGAATTACTACTACATAGGTGTATGATTCGGACTTTATGAAGAAGCTTAATGAGGGAGGAGATACTATTCCTGGCGTTATCCATGCGAACATTGCTACCAGGTACTTTTTTTTTGCCTAATGCATGTCATGCATGTTTCCATACTCGCGCGATGTTGATGTGGAGAATTAAAAGACAGAAATACTATGCAGCATCTCCAAAAAAACATACACGTGTACGAGAGTACTTCCCTCTAACGCCTGATTCATGGGACTTTTAAAAAAACAATCCCACAAACAATCTTTACAAACATTTAGATTGGATGAAATTGTCACGCCATGGCGTAATAGCTTCCAGAAGGGCCCGTCGACCAACGAAGTCCTCCAAGACTTTTGTAAGTAGATAATCTTTATTTTAAAAATTTCGCGTTTTCCCGTCAGCCCCATCCATTGTTGATTTATTTTTCAAGCTAACCATTTCCGTCATCCATGCATCTGTTTATCAGGTCTCTTGGCGTTGAATGAGCATCTGACCATCATCACTAACCCGATCACGGCCCGCTGGGTGCTCAACCAGCTCGATCCCTCAACCGCCAAGAGCGTCAACTGTCTGACTGTCTTTGACAGATTTTAAAAGAAAAAACAAAAAGAGGCAACGATTATGTACGCCTTAGAGAAAAATCAAAACCTTTTGGACATTTGAACTCAGTATGCACATGTAAAAAAAAGGAGATAGGAGAAACAGGTGCTGATCGCGGACGATTCTCCGGAAGCCAAGTTTCTATTTGATCACCATAGTTCTTTGTATATACCTTTTTGTTTTTGGATTTTTTCTTCATAACTTCTCTTCTCAGCTATGGCTTTGGTCTTCCTTAAGATGACTCTAGTATCATTGCCTCTTCTCTTCCAATTTCCGACCGCCCCAAGTGCGATACTCTTTGTTCATACTACTCCAAACAAACATAAAGACATTATAAATTAAGTCCGCAGCCCCATACTGGGCTGCAGGACACTGCATATTTGATAGTTTTCTTTAATGAGGTGGTCATATAGACCACTATTGATCCGTTTTCTTTTGGGAGAGGGGATTTGATTGCTTTGGAGTGCATCAGTATGAGATCCTACTTTAGAAGCTCTGGGTCGAGTCGTGTTGGGAACCGCCGTGACTTGGTTTCGTCCAAATGGATAGCATCACCCGACGGAGGCACAGCTCGCACAGTCATCTGAATGCCGTAGGAGGGATCCTATAAAAGACATCGATCCATGCATACACATGTAAATAAAACATAAGAGATATACAGTGTGAGCTGACCATTTTTTTCTCTAACCTGCAACTCACATGAAAATATGCCATACCATTATCACTACCATCCCATAAAGTTAGAAAAAGAAACTTACATCCAAAAATTTTGTCTCTTCCTTGCCAAGTCGGAACCGCGATCGGTTGATCTTGGCCTTGATGACTTCATCGAAGAACATGATTTCCGGATCGCCAGGGCTACGCTCGACACGATCTTCGATGAATTGTGCAAAGGCCTGTGACTTTGTGAACATATCCATGAACGGTCGCGCCTCCTTATCAATCGATTTCAAAAATATTTCTAGATGGAATGCAATTGTGTCCATCATGACTACTCCACCTGTTGCCGTCCCTGCGCCTATTGTGCTACTACTGAATCCACTGTTTTCTGTTCCATTTCTTGAACGAGTAAATGAGGCACTGCTTCCATCAGAGGCGCCGTGGGCATGTTGCTTCAATGGCTGGTGCAATGATGCTCCGTCGCCACCGCCACCACCGCCACTACTGCTGCCTAGCATGACACTACTACTATTCCCACGGCCCGTAGTTGTTGTAGTTGCAAACGTCGTGGTCGACGACGTACTCGGTCGAGGTGGGTTCGGGGCTTGGCTTAGTAGCGTCTGCTGGGTATTCACGGACGTCGTCGAGGCTGTCGTCGAGCGTGTCGCCCAGCCTTTGAAGCTTGCCCACGAAAGTCGTTCGCTCATGCCTCCACCGCCACGGGTGCTAACACTAGCAGTTGTCGCGCCGTCCTCACTCCCACTGCTAGCAGCGCGGCCCTGGCGCAATGGGTGGTACTGCTGTTGATGCTGCTGCAACAAGTACTGCTGCTGCTGCTGAATCTTGGCCAAATTACCCGCAATGATGCCTGACCGGTATCCCTTGAGCAGACTCGCCCACATCTGTAGCACACTCCAGCAGACACCAGACTCGTCAAAACCACGCGGCACACATGGGTAGAGCAGCTCATCTAAGCAGCCCGAGTGTGCATGCAACGAACATGAATCACACTTGTAAGCCTCGTTCGATGGTGCGAACCCATGTGTGCAGATTCCGCATCGATAGCTTGTCACTGGATGTGTCAACGGCGACGGAAGTAATCCGAGCACATGGCCTTCCAACACAATCTGTGGTAGCGGGCCTGCGCCGTTTGTCGTTGAACCTCCACCAGCTACATCGCTGCCCGTCGCGACCAAGATATCCTCATCGAATTTCGGGGTATTCAGCATATTGGCTGACGCCGCAGCTGCAGCAGCGGCTGCTGCAGCGGGCGTCGATAAGGGCGTTGTGAGCGTGGTTGCACTCGTTGCAGCAGTTTTCACGGTGGACACAGAACCAGTGGACGCAGTTGACGACGTTGAAGCTGCTGTGGCATGGTGAGAGATGGTCGAGCTATAAGGCAAGGCTGCTGTAGTTGCGGTCGTCGGAGCGGGCGAGCCCGAACCGTTGATGGTACTCATCGTGTTGTTCGTGGAGACCGAGCCTGGTGAGTTTAGTTTGGTCGAGCTGGAATTGGATGTGCTGTGCATGCTCGTGCCTCCACCGACACTGCCGTTGGCTTGACTGACATGTGTTCCACCATTAACTCCTACGTGTCCATTGGTGCTACTGTGGTTGTTGAGTTGATTGTTGCTTCCGTTACTGCTATTGCCGTTGAGGTTGCTACTACTACTCATACCTTGCAGGTATGACATAGGTGACCTGGAAAAGATGCTCGACCCTGTCGACTCGATCGATGTGAACGATGTCTGCCGGGTCAACGTGGCCCGGCTGTCGTGCAGTGGGTGGAATGCGCCGCTGATGCTCTGTGTGCTTGTGATGCTGCTATTGGTGTTGGTACGCGAGATTACCGCAGGAGTCGCCGTAAAAGTGGTTGTCGTAGTTGCTGCCGTGGTCGGGTAATGGTGATGGTGATTACTACTGACACTAGCACTGCTATAGGTGCTGCCATTGCTGTTGTGTGGGCCGAAGCTGTGGCTGTGGCTACTGACGTTACTGAGACTTGTCGTCGCCGACCCTGCGTGCACAGTAGTCACATCCAGCTTGCGTACGGCGGTCGCGTCAAAAAAGCCGGCCTTCATCCGTGGAGGTGACATGACTTTCCGATGATGGCTGCTCGCTTTGAACGTGTCCGATGCACTATTGTGCGAAAGTGGCGAGATCTCCTGATGAAGGTCGTCCTGACTCGACAATGCTCCGGCCAGTCCTCCACCAATGTATACTTCAGCCGCTACAGCTGCCGCCTTAGGTGCCGCTTTGCCATCCTTGATTGACGACGATGAAAGCTGGCGTTGTTGGCGTTGGAACCGTTGTGTCGAATGTCCATTAGCTTTGGTCGATGTCGACTCTGTTGACGCCCTGGAAGCCTTGACAGGCGACTCGGTTGACAATGGCGATCGGGAAGAGTTGCGCCGCTCCAGCCCTGACTCTTGCAGGGCTTCTTTTTCAAATTCCACTTTGGGTATCTTGGGCAGCGATATTCCTCCTGAACTACCTATCATTGAGCCCATTAAAGACGACAATGACGATCCTGTAGTTGAGCCATTCGCCATTGTTGGTGTTGGTGGCTGTTGGCGGTTGATGGAGCTGAGCGAGCTCAAGGATCCTTTTCGACTGACGCCACCGCCATTAGCAACGCTGTGACCACTACTTCCGGAAGCCACTCCATTCTGGCCAATGACGCTAGCCATCGAACCGTTGGCACTCGCGTTAAACACCATTTGGGTTGAGAGCGGCCGTGCCATCTCATTTGGTCGTCGCGTATACCGCGGTGCACGCGATACACCACAGAACAGTGTTAATCGAGAATGGGGAAATGCTTCGCAGACGTATGCTGGTGGCCCCAACGGTCCTATGCCTCCTATGACTCCCCCACTGCCATGTTTGCCACTGGGTGAGCGATGGCTTTGCGAATGCTGGTGATGGTTTCCTTGTCGATGACTAGCTGCGGCCGCAGAAGTTGGAGCATACTGCTCGAGTGATTGGATCAATTTCTTGCGTTGGCGATGCGGGATTTGGATTGGTGGGATTGGCACCTCAATAACGCCCAAGTCCAGATCCACAATGCAGGCATCATCTGGGATAAAGTCGGGATGATCGCGGTGCTTGCGTTCGATACCGATGATGTATGGTACAGGGGCTTGTACGCAGGTCATCATTTCTGCGGGCAAGATTGGAATGTAGACGCCCTGCCAGTACAACGGGAAAAGCAGGTACAAGAAACTTTCGCTCGCCAGCGTCAGCATGCCCAGGTGCGACGACAAAAAGATGATCTTTCCCTCACTGAGAATCACTTCAATCACTGTCACAATGTCCTCAGCTGAAAGGCATCGAAAGAGTGGGAAGAGTGAAAACTAGTTTGAAAGAGGAGAATGAGGAAAAAGAGAAATGAGTGGGAGCCAGACACCGATACCCGATTGACGACATTATCCACTCTATCATGAATAATCTTACGTTCTTCACAATAGGCACGCTATTGATCGCCGGTCTAGATGCATAGAGGAAGCGATTGTTGATAGTGATGGCAACTTCGTATCGTCCAAACGGCGGCAACTGCACTTCATGGATGAGGTTCTTGACGTACCGCTCCAGGGGTAGCGAGTACAAGCTCATGCCCGGATGTTCCAAGAAGCCCGTGCACGCAACTACAACGCCCAAGAGCCAATCACGCATCAGGTAATGATATGGAATGGCACTGACGAGTCCGATGCTGCGTGGTACCCAAATATCGTCTACATCCAGGTAGAGATCCCGCCATGGTTTCATCTGGTCCTCTAGCAACAACAATTTCTCTTCCGTGTCGATAATTTCCCGCTTTAGTTGAAGCTGTCGAGGCCGCCGGCCGTTCTTCTTTTCTTCCTTGAGCGCTTCTTTCAAGCTACGTCGTATCTTGCGTTCTCGTGCAAGTTTCTCCTTAATCGCTTTGACGTATTCCACTTCACTCTCAGACTTTGATGATAAAAAGTGCGTAGAAAAAATAACAGGATTAACAATAGGGCGAAAATAATGGGAATATCGTCGTTGTCTCACTGCAAGATGACAGCCTAATGGTGGCCACTTACTAGATGGGTTTCAGTCCATTTTTTGCAGAGAATCTCACACTGTTTTTTCAACGCCTCTGATGGCCGCTCGTAGATGGTCACACAGGTCGCGTAAGATCGTCCTCCAGTCTCACGTGTCAAAACAAATGAATGATATGTCGCCGCAGGCTGTTCTTCTGACACTTTGAGAGTAAGACGAGACGGGAAGCAAAACTAAGTAGTGGATTGAAATGGTCAGGTGAAGAGGCAAAATAAGTATATTTAATGATGGTAGACGCATTAAGACGCGATTGCACTGTGAAATGTGACTTTGTCTTTCATATTAGGTGAGTGAAAAAAGACATACCTTATGCAAATTTGTTGGGAATGGTTCGGCATCCTCCCAGTCAATCTCTGGATAGCGGCACAAGACCTCGGGCTCGATTACTACGTCTGCAAGATGGCCATGGGTCAGTGTACTTGCGAGATATCTCTCTTCTAAGGACGACAAATGATCCTGTTCGGCACTTGGTGTCTGCTCATAATGCGGTTGTGAGGATTGGTGTTGCTGATGGTGGTGATAATGTGACTGTGGTGAGGATGGTGGATGATACCCGTGCCCGTTCGGGGTACGTGCTTGGCTGGCTGAGGCAATGACCTTTGATCGGCTGCGGATCACGTTGTTCTGGCGGGCCATATTGTTAAGCTCTTCATGTGTCGTCGATTTTTCTGTCGAAGGTCCTGCATGTGGATTCTCTAGGCGAGTGGGCGGGATTCGGGGCACTATGATTGTAGATAGGGAAAAAAAGAAAATGAAGAGATGTGTGAGGAGTGAGAAAAAATCCACACACGAATGTTTTGTGGCAACAAGGCTAAACAATGAACGATGTGTGCATGCAGCTGATTTTGGGGCGCAAGAGGTTCACAGGGAAAGAGGAAGGGGAAGGAGGGACGAAGCAAAAGAAAGAGACACAGCAAGGAAAGGAGGAAGGGGTGAAGGGGACAAGGTGAGGGAGAACCCCAGGCACTAAAAGAAACAGTAAAATAACCCGCGCGTTGCGAAGAGTTGCATGCGGATGCGCATCTCATCCCTCCCATCCAATAAAACCAAAAAAGAGCTGCAATAGGTTAAGCACACAAGCGATAACCATTCCCAGAGTTTGAGGATATTTGTTCCTTTACCTGTGTGCAATGGTCTGTCCTCGCCCGTGTCTGTCTCGAATGTTTGGATCTGTGCGTCATCCCCCTCGATTGTTGTTTCTGACAGACTACTAGTCTCCTCGGGGATACTCTCGACGATACTGGAACCCGTTGTCACTGACGCTCCAGACGAAGCCACTGCTGCTGCGACTGCCTTTTCCAGGGGAATTCCTTCCTGCACGGCCTTGAACAATGTCCCTGCCGACATGTTGCGATAACTAGGGCCTCGATGTAGCAACAAGCTCGGCTGCCGGCCCGAGGACATGGACGACGACGAAGACGCCGAGATGTTGCTGACGGTCATTGATCGTCGCGGCCGTCCACCTCCCACGCCGAGCGACTGCTGAGAGATGGTGCTCGACTGCCTTGCTAACCGTCCTGCTGCCGTCTCTGCTGTTGCTGTGCTCCCTCCTGCTGCCCCTCCTCCCAATGATGCTGCTGCTCCTGTTGTTGCTACTCCTGTTGCTACTGCTGTTGTTGTTAATATTGCTGTTGCCCCTCCCGCATGACTACCTGAATGACCTACACCTCCACCGCCCATACTAGCAATTGTACTACTGCCGCCACTAGTGCCTTGGAGCGGCCGTAGGCTGCCATTTGGAGAATGATGGTTGGTAATAGTGGTCGTTGTGACGGCAGGATGGACTGTGGATCCATGGAGTCGAAATCGTGGTGCAGTGAGGATATCATCGTCGACAGTCTTGGAGGCTGGAGAGAGCGGGGACGGCGGCAGCGACAATAACTTCTTGTCAAAGTGTGCCATAGATTTGGAACGGTGTCGACCAGGCGACCAGAGCCGGTCTGGATCCAAAGCGGGATTGAGAATGCTGATGTTATGTGTGTTGATGACAGAGTTCTCACCACCGCTACGCCTTGGTGTTGTGCTACCGTCTCCAGCGCTACCAGTATTTTCGCCAGCACCAGGTGCAGCACCGGCACTACCACCTTCGGCGTCAGGTGTTGATCGGTTTTGATGGTAGATATGCAAGGCGGTTGTTACTGGTTCAAGTGGTGCACGAGCGAGTTCTTCGCGAGGAGACGCAAGAGGAGAGGACGATGACGAAGACGGGGTTCGGTCGTTTGGGTTGAGCTCAAGAATAGGTGGTCCGAGAACACTAACACCACCACCACTTCCTCCTCGTCCTCGCCCTCGTCCGCTTATTGATGTTACTACTGTTGTTCCCGATGCAGCTGTTGTTGTTGTTGCTGCTGTTGTTGCTGTTGTATGGGGATGGGTGAGAGCATGAGTAGGAGAATGGGTATAGGTATTGGTACGGGTGTGGGTATGGATATGGGTGGTGGAAGCACAATTGTCCTCGACTGGAAACGCGTCTTCTGTGGAGGAGATGGTGGGCGAGGAGCAAGGCGGTGGGGCCGTTGCAGGTGGTGCTAGCATAGCGATAAGCTCAAAGTCGTCCCTGAGACCAACCATGAAAAAGTAGTCGGCAATCCGCTTGGGTTCATGAGTGTGGCTGGACGAACCAGAGTTCACTGTCGCCATACTCGCCATTGCTGATTACTGGGAAAGGGCACGCCAATGGAGCACGATGCTGGAGGGGAGGGTATGAGAAACAATACAAATGTACACAAAAGTGAATGGAAGCGCAAAAAGGAAGAACGAGGCCTGGCGAATAAACTAGAAACAGATACCAGCGGGGATAAGCAACCGGACTGGGTCCAAGGGGGAAATTGAGAGGAAGAGGACGCAGGCAGGGAGAGAAAAGGAGAAAAAAAAAGAGAGAAAGCGTCGTTTGGTAAAAGGGAGAGCTGAAAAAGAGAGGGGATGATGGCGAAGGAGAAAGAGAGAGAGAAAGAGAAAGAGAGACACACATACAGAAAAAAAAAAGGACCATGGGCGAGAGGAACGTGGGGGACGGGAGAAGTAATCGAGCCCATACCCATGCGATCATCCCTGGGAGTACATTGCACAGGATACATCCCATGCAAACAACCACAGAGGTAAGAAGGGCAACGGACAATAAAACTATATAGACGGCACACCTGCATGACGTTCGTTCCTTATTTTTATTGGCATTGGACAAAGCGAATAGAGGGATAGGCATGGGGATAAAAAAACTAGGACTTGACAATGGACATGTATGCCGGGCTGGCATTTTCGTACTCGGACAGGATGAGGTCCTTGTGGTTTTTTTGCATCCACCTGTTGTACAACAAAATGACGAAGTTGGACGGTAGCGATCAAGAAAGAAAATATCAGTAACAGCATTGTCTGACTTTGTGTTTCCCACGTCATTGTCTCCTTTGGTAAGGAGCCCAATCCATCGAAGAAATAAAGTAATAAAAAAATAGACAACGATATGGATAGAGCTCGATACGTACTTGAGCATGTCGACAAGATTCTCGCGGAGAGCATTGATGGCATCCTGGTCCATCTGTGTATGTGCAATGAGTGAAGGGAATTGTACTGCGAAACGTACGTAGGAAGAAATAGTAGTAGGATAAAGATGCTTTAGTCATAGAACCAAACCATGAAAGTCATGATACCTCCATCCACGGCTTTTGCACAAATATATAAATATAGATATTGAAATATATGATTTTTCTGCAAGCAAACTTCAAATGCCACCAAAATAGAGAGGGCTATCACTCACCAAACAGTCGGAGGAGGTGCTCAGCACCGTAGATCTCAGAGTCCTCCTTGCCAACATACTTTTTCCTGATATCGACATATTGCTGTCGCTCAAATCGGTAGAGCAAGATATTGCCAAGGCACTTGTCAAAGTATGCCTTAATACCCGACAACACCTCTTGAAAGATCTCGTCGCTCTTGCTATAGATTTGATGGAACCCCCCATACCCGATAAAAACCATGACACAATGTCAACAAGGCTTAAACTCTTTCCACAGATGTCAACAGATAGAGCGAAGGAAGGAGCATGGTGGTGTTGCAATGTAGGTGCCACTTACGCCTTTTTGTCCTTCTTCGAATCCCTGTACATTTCCAGAATCTGAGCAACAGTAGGCGACCTTGGCAGCGGTACAAGCTGATGGATAAGCATATAATAGAAGGAGCAGACATCAGCGATCAAAATTGTTTGATTGGAGCGTCGTATCTTGCTATCCTAAAGCATAAATGTTTCCATGCATCATCGGTGTAGGGTTACCTGCTGGTGCTTTGTAATATTCTCCCAGTCATCCACAAGCTGGACTTTGAGCGTGTCGGGTATCGGAATCTTGATCTCAGGTCGTTTGATGTATTCCTCTTCTTTGTCTACGCTTGTGTCCTTGCTTCTGTTCTTGCCCCGGTTGGAGCTCTCGCCGCTACTTGTTGTTTTAGGTGTAGTTTTCTTCTTTCCTGGATACGATTCCTTCAGCGCTGCCTGCTTGGCGAGGTTCACTTCATTCATCTTGAGAGCTCGTGACTCAGGTACCCATTCATCCCACCTATGGTGTTGTGTTTCCCGAACGATACAAAAGAGTATATGGTCAATGCCATGGTGTGATGTGAAATGTGTACATTTGTATAGTGGTAATATTGGTGCCACCAATTGCAATAATGGCTGAATGAAATGGCGCGTACGTTTGCTTCCATCCTCTATAATGCACGAGATACAAAGGGCCCTCTTCGCCATGTGGAGGGTCCAATACTCGCCAGTCCGTCTTCAAGATCTAGATTCAAAGAGAGACATCATAGGAAAAATAAAGGATGAATGAGCTTGAGTTGTTTTCAAGGTTAAGGCCAAATGCGCGATTCCTGAATGCCAAAAAAATAGTTGGCGCTTCCAAATGGGCTACATCGAGACGGAAGTATTATGTTGTACCTTGGCTTCGTAAAGAAGAGGTCCATGAAAGCAGAGCACGGTCTCTCCTTGCTCAAAGGCAAACTCTTTCTTGGTCATGGTGAGTACGTTGAGGAGTGAGGTGTATAAAAGCCCTGAGCGAAATAACACAAAATGGAAAGGGCCTTTAAGGCGCGATCTCGAAAGGTGACCGTTTTTTTTCACTAAGAGCATCATGTTTATTCGCCAGCCATTTTTTTTCTGTCTTGGTATCCTTCGAGCCTTGACAAGTAAACACATCTCTTTATTCAGAATGGCATCCACCGAGGCTCATGCAGGCGACAAGCGGCCCGCCGAGGCTGTCGACACTCTTGAAGCTAAGCTTCCCCAGGTACTAGCTCATAACCTTAATTCTTTTACCACTCTTAGAGCACCGTTAATACAAAAGAGAAAAAATAATTATGAAGCTACTGGCTGACGAACGCGTCGTTTCTTCCTAATGATTAACAATAGAAACGCCATTATAGACAACGTGCCCACGCTAACCCGTTCTCTGACCACCATCTGGACTAGTAAGAATCTATCTGTTGCGATGTTTACCGAGAGGATCAGAATATCTAGCTACAGCTCAGGAAAGATCATATTCATGAACCTCATCATGACTGACTTGAAACAATATTATGCTGCTCGTTTACTATCGATAGTCCTATCAGTCCTGCTCATATGGACTGGTCGCAGTACTTTCCCAAGCATTTTGCACCCAAGAACGCTGAGGCTGGATCAGAAGGCGCTGTTACTAAAGATTCGGGCAAGAAGGTCGAATTTGCCGACATTGGCTGTGGATATGGCGGTTTGCTCATTGCCCTTGCCACTGTTTTCCCCGATAACCTGATGCTCGGTAGGACCAGTCTCCCATTTGCTTACAATGAAAAAGTGACAATTCCCATTAGGTATTCTAACCGCAGGGATATCTGAACTTTCACTATTTTTTTCTTCATTTTTGTGTCGGCGATGAAGGAATGGAGATCCGAGTCAAAGTCGAGGAATACGTCAACCAAAAGATCCTGGCGCTCCGCAAGAACCGCCCTGGACAGTATGAGAACGCATCGATCATCCGCATGAATGCCATGAAGTTTTTGCCAAACTTTTTCGAGAAGCATCAGGTATATGGCATAAGGATGGCAGTTTAGGAAAATGAACCGCGCTAGTTGCACAATTGATACTTACTCTTTTAAATGCTCGATTTGCTGTGGTGAAGTTGTCAAAAATGTTTTTCCTGTTCCCAGATCCACACTTCAAGAAGCGAAAGCATAAGGCGCGCATCATTACCCCAACACTTCTTGCAGAATATGCTTATGTCTTGCGACCTGGCGGCATCATCTACACCATTACTGACGTTAAGGATTTGCACCTGTGGATGGTGAAACATTTGGACGAGCATCCTCTGTTTGCTCGTATCCCAGACGAGGAATTGGTATGTTTTCCTTTTAATTGTCCTGTTATCCTTGTTGATTCATCATGTCTGAACAACTTTTTTCAATGCAAGTCCTGATACTAACATTTGTTCATGGTTGACATACACAATTTAATAGAAAGATGACCCTGCGGTGGAGCATGTTATCAATGCAACAGAGGAGGGCAAGAAGGTGGAGCGCAACAAGGGCGAGAAGTTCCTTGCTTGCTACAGACGACTGGAGGATGCTTAAACGATAGTATAGTATCATCATATAAAAGCGCCACCAACTAAGAGTGAACTTATTTCGACACACATCGGACAAGCCACCAGAGAGAAAAGAGAAAAG
>JAAAIY010000248.1:0-17289 GCA_016098105.1 Actinomortierella wolfii
TGTAGCCGGATCCATGTCATACCAATCGAGGGTGCTGGGGATATAGTCGCGTAGGACATCGAGATAGAGTTCCGCATTGAGTGATCCAATGATCCTGCATAGGTCCCCTGGGCCGGAATAAGTGATGCAACCCCAGATCATCATCTTCCCTCCTGCGCCTTGAGGTGTCGGACGGATCTGGTGAGGCAACAAACGCTTGTGCTCATGGTCGCTACAATAGAACTTCCTTCCGAAAGACCCAATGCGACTAATCATGGACTCATCGGAGAAAATCACATTCTTCCATTCCTCCACCGTCCAATGAATGTGACTTCGCGCGAATGCAAGCCGTTCTCGTACATGCTTCGGTTTTAGATTCGGCCTCTTCTGTTGCACATACGCTCGGATGCCTCTCTGCTGTAGATTTCGGCGAACCGTCTCTGCATGGACTTGCACTCCATCGATGTTTTGAATGAACCGCTGGCCATCGCGAAGTGTTCTTAATTGGCCTGTAGCGAACTGGCGAGCGAGAACATCCTTTGTCCTCTGAGTGATTTTGCTGGGACGACCGTTTCTAGGAGGTGGAACGTTCTCTTTGTGCTCATTCCTGAGTCTAACTGCAGTTGCAACTGAGATCCCGAGCGATGCTGCAACGGCACGGGTAGACTGGCCTTGTATCAACTGGTGAACGGCGCTAGCTCTTGTTCTTGGAGAAATACGCCTTCTTTGTCCATGTTGTGCTTCCGGTTGTCGTTGCATTGTGTAGAGTACTGAGAAAGGTTAATGTCAATATAGATGTCAATTGCCTGAGCAGTTGCCTGAGAAAGAGTAACGTGTGAACAATGTAGATGACATGCCTAATCACGAAACTGATTCAATGCATGTCACATGGTCCGATCGCGTTTTTTTCCTGTAGCGTTATTCGACGTCAATGGCGTTGAGGTTGAATGAAGGCGGAAAGAAAAGCAAGCGAAGAGAAAAATCCCAGAGTCGATTGCTACGATGGTTGAAGAGACATTCAAAAAAAAGTTTCAAATCAGAATTTTATGAATCAGTTTCATGGAGCACTTTACAATTGTATACTGTAAGTCTGCTAGTGGAGATAAATCATGATCGTTAAGATTAATATATGTACATTTTTATCACTTGTCTCCTAGCTGGGTCTCAGAGTCTACTGGTCCTCTCTATTCTCCGTTCATATTATTGAATTTGTCCACTTACATACTTGTATAAATCGATAGAAG
This sequence comes from Actinomortierella wolfii, assembly GCA_016098105.1. Classification (NCBI taxonomy): domain Eukaryota; kingdom Fungi; phylum Mortierellomycota; class Mortierellomycetes; order Mortierellales; family Mortierellaceae; genus Actinomortierella; species Actinomortierella wolfii. The sequence goes on from JAAAIY010000248.1 coordinate 1,224, forward strand.
AAGATTGCCGAAAACCTCCGCAACAATGATACCCGAGTCATCGGTGTATCAACCCGCTTGCTAAGAGAAGGACAGACTCTGCACACCGACGAATGAAACCCTCTTTTGAGGCCCATAAAAAAAAAGAAAGATAGAGAGAAGGATGGACATGTCTGTAGGAAATATTAAAAGGTAATTAGCTGTGTAACCACGCATCTATTTCCCTCACCCCTGCACTCCAAACCCCAAATGGAAATTGATCTTACTACCAGCAACTCCACCAAACAGGCGTTTCCTCGCGACTGGTTGGAAAGCTTGAGTGTTAGTCAAATCAATGATTTGTCTTGGCCTCAACGCCGCTTCCACTGCCCTGTCAGCATTGCCGATTCTACCGACATAGTCCCCATGGCACAGAATGAGATCCAGTCAGCTGCAAGCATCCCAAACACCGCTTGCTTGCAAATGGGCATGGAAGCACTCAACAAAGTTTCCTCTGACAACAGATCCCGTAAGCTTTACGTTTTTACTGGGTTTGGTGCTGTTGATAAAGACGGTTTTGCAGCGCTGACGCGAGTCAACGATTTCTGATGTGAAGAAATGATATCTGAGAGGTGAGGAACTGTGAGTGTCTGTTAAATGGGAACTATGAACTAGGAATCAAGGAAAAGGAAGGTGAAGTCCGATTGGAAACCGACTAGGGTCCACATAACCTCTAGCAGGGGTATTTATTAGTCTTCTAGTTAAGGGTAACTGATGTCTAGGCCATGATTGCGGTATTTCACCACAACCTTTAAGATACCATCTCAGCTTGATCCCACGTCGTTGGTTTCAGGAAACATATCATTATCGTGAGGCATTAGACCTCAACGAACGACCCTTCATTGGATATATAGCACAAGATCCAACTGACAAGCCAAGCGATGAATACATGTCATGTGTACGGAACATGTCCATGACAGATGTACCACCGTCTGCCGCTGACCTAGCCGAAGCTGAGATCAATGCCAGACGACACGAATTGGCCAAAAGTTACGCTCGATTTTTAAGGGACACGTCGATAGAAACATTAGAAGATTTTGATCGCTTGGAGGAGCACTTGAAGACAGCTCCAAGAGGGTATCTGGCAGAGCGATTTGGGGTGCCACATGTGGAGTCGCCACCCCGTGTGCATACTAGGGGAGCGCCTCGCGTTAAGCGTATCAAGAGTCAGCAGGATGTCCAGGACGAGAATGCCCGAAAGAGAGCGATGTGGAAGAGGAACGGAAATCTATCTGATTAGACACTGCTGTTTTTTATTTGAATGCATTTTGCGCGTCAAATAAAGGGGAATAAAAGAGGAGAATCTGGTTTAGAGGGAGAACATGTGTGTAGCCTCTTCTTTACGTGGGAATAGTTCCTGAAGTGAACAAAATATTGAAATCGACAACAGACACTAGTATATTTATTCTGGCAATTGGTGAATACATGAAGAGTACTTCAAGCAGCTGCATGAATAATTCTGCCGCAGCAGGCAACAGAAAATCAGCAGTACAACGGGCAACAGAAAGTTTTTGGCGACTGGCAACAGGTGAAAGCAATTACACTTGGACACAGATTGATATTACTAAGTGGCAACAGGTTCTTCCCAAAAAAAACACCCGACAACAGATTATATCTGTAACCCGGGGGGCTCCAGTTTGATTTTCCCAATGCAGTTTTATGCCCTTTTGGTCTGCTCAAAAGCGATAAAAAATCCTCCAAAAGTTCTAAATTATTGTCATTGTAGTCATATTTGATTTTGAAGGTATGGGGTTGTCAAGCATTGCATGACAACCGGGCTGTGTCGTGTTGTCGTGTACATGTCAAGTACAAAAAACGAATGAGGTTCATTTCCTCATTCAGGAAAAAGTACATGTCATGACTGTTTCCTTCCAAAGACCGACGCGCCGCGTAGTCTCAAGTCCCAACTCCGGCCAAGGCGCCGCCGACAAGTCCACATAGAATACACGTATATAATGAACAAACTACTATGACAGAACCCCAGTCTGTCAATAAAATATCTTCATCCTTGACCCTTTCCTTGTATCTTTGTCTCCCCTCATATCCTAGTCTGTTCCTGACAAACAAGGGGTCAATTGGAAGCTGACTGGGTTCCTCAGGTGAACACAGCCTATTTATTAGTGCATTTGGTGGCAAAATACCACACTGACAGGTTGCCAAATTGACGGTTTAATTTCTGATTCTCAAGAAGCGGAAATGGCATGAGCATAGAAGCCTTCTCCTTTTGCAACGGGCAGTCGCGTCTCGCAGATCGCAGACGGGTGTACGCTGACGAATGAAACCCTCTTTTGAGGCTCATAAAAAAGAAACCTTCTCCTTCACTTTTACATAACCCTAAAGAGAAAAATCTGCCTGTTTCTTGTTATTTTTTCCCTTTCGGTAAGAAACGCTTTGTCGTGATAATTATATAAGTTTTCCTGTGTCGTGGCCTCCATCTCTCTTTCTTGTCGTCGCTGGGTGAATCTGTTGTAATTGCTAGCTCAGCGGGGCAACGTGTGTTAAAACAGACATTACCCCCCCTTATTCTCCACTCTCCAAACATTTTCCCTATAGTATTTATTAACGTAACATTGCCCTCCTCTCTCTAGACACTAAACGCTACCCACCTCCCTCATTTGTCATCCATTAAGCCGAAAACGACAATAGTTTTAAAGAGGATAGATAATTAGAAGGAGAGAGGATGATCATGTCACACTATCACACTATGGATGGAAACTCCTAACTGACTGACTGTCAAATGAGACTGCGAGAAGTTTCGCAGAACAATAATAAGCTCAAATATAGTTGTTTTATGCGACGAAGAGCATTTAAAGAGATTTCCTAGCAACAAAACAACACACAAAGAACCTTTTCTCTTTCCCATTAATCTACAGCCAAAATAATAAATAGACTATGTTCACCTTAGGAACCCAGTCAGCTTTCAATTGACCCCTTGTCTCCCTTTCACTATACATCTAGGACTGATGGTAGTGAGATCGATAGATATAGGAACAAGAAATGATATGAAGAAAAACTAGGAAAGAGGATGCGTGAGTATTATATCTCACAGCCGTACTTTTGTTTTTTTTCAGTAGACCTGTTAATACATATTCTGCCCGAGAGTAGGGTACAAAAATTAGGTGGGGATGCGCGTGTATATTACATGTTGACGTGGCCATAGGAGAAGAGAGCTAGCTGTAGTTTCCATGGGAAGATACAGGGTGCCAAATCTTGATCAACAGAAAATTTTGACGATATGGGTAACATGGAATTATTCCATCTCCGATGGCGATGATCATTCGCAACAGATTGAGGTTACTATCGGCAACAGACAGATTGGTTTATTCTTGCATCGGTCCCTTTTTACCTTTTTTTCAGTGACCCTTTTCCTCAATTTTTTCCTTGTGCTACTTTTGAGGGAAAATCTTCACCATGACTACTCCTTATCCTTTATGGTTCGGCTAAAAATTGCTCTTTCGCTGGTTTTGCCAGGACGTTGGAAACGATGGGGGCTGATATCCACGAACGGGCCCTTGCTAGCATGCACAAAGATGGGTTGGGATACCACTCCAGAGTAAGTTATGTTCTTATCAAGCCCAATCAGATCAGTGCTCTATTCATTCCTGGTGGCATCTGACGGACGTATAGTTCATCCAAGCAAGGGTCATAAAAACAACATTTTTAGATAGGATCCTCTTTCCTACGTTCAGAACCAAAACCTTCTTTCTTCCACACCTTACCCAGACTTTTGTCAACGTACCGAAATTGATATTCTGAAAACAGTAATGATGCCTACCAAAGCTATTAAGTTTATGTTTATCTTGATAACCAATACAGGCCACGGTCATGACTTTTAAGCTGTTTGCAAGCGTTTTACTTTTTGTTTCTGATTTGGAAACAATGGTCGCTGTACCCTGGTCAGTGACAAGCTACACTTGGGAGACTGTGCCACTTATTGATCGCCCCGATGGTATTCCTGAGGGTGCATATGTGCGAGCCGTGGTCGATTTCAACGACACCTTGGTGGCAAAACATTCTGAGCATTCTCGCTTGTCAAAGAGTTCTTTCTCCTCCAAAAAGGGCGGCGAGGGAAATATGGACTGCAATCCGACTACTGGAAACAATGCGTACTACTGCTGGGGACCTAGCCGCTACTCAGCATCCATGGTTAGCAGCTACACACTCACTGAAACATGGACTGGAAGGAATATCGGGAACTCTTGGAATCTCCCAAACAAATGTAGGATATTCCAGGAGTGTTGCTGAAACTATACAAACAAACTTTGGTGCGGACCAAAGCCCTGGTGAATGCTGCACTTGGGCTCTGATTCCCGAGAAGCATTGGCTCTGCGGAGTTGCTGATCTTGGTTGTACACATATTTGGTAATGGGTGTGGTCGTACAGTTAACCTGAGACGGACTGTATCAATAGACCAACTGGAAAACACTCCTTTTCATATTGGTGCTGGAGAGCTGGGAGCCATGCCGAATGAGCCCCCTCGTTTGTAAGGAGAAGTGATCCTGATTGTTTTGACGTTGACGTTCGATTCTAATTGATTGGAATAATTCTCTTTTGGGCACTGGACTGAACAAGACGCAATGATCCATACATGCAATGGTAATTAGATCGTTTCATAGCAGTGTTGCGTTATAAACCTTCAGTGTCGGTTCCTCTGTAAATTCTTCATATTTCTCGATTGCAATCTCCTTCGTTGTAGCCAGTTTTCTGTGACTCTGTGGTGAGTTGGGGCTCTGATCTTCAACCTCCGGTCAACCTCTTCTTCGTGCATCTGCATAGCGAGGACCACTACTTCATAACCGAATCCATGGAAATGCCTAATAACCAGGGTTGTCGGTGCTGATATTGATAGACATGTGATGAAGAAGAGACGTGATAAGGAGACAGGAAATTATAGATCAAGTGGTGGTGGTAGCCCTTCGAGCTAATCGCACATTTAGGTGAGAGGCAAAGTCTTTGAACTCAGGGTATCTTCGAAAAAAATCATGGTCAATGCATTCCAATCGTATAATTCGCAGAGCGCCGCTGTCTGTTTGCCACTAGAGTGTCGGCGAGGGTAGGGTGCATGTAGTTTAATTCTTCAGCGGGATAGAAGATGATGGAGGGATGATCATGGCAGGAAGCGAGAAAAGTACATGGCGATTAACAGCGTTGGTAAACAAAGCATTGACATAGGATATACAGCATTTGGGTTTATGGAGATAAGCCAATTCTGAGAATACAATACGCAATCGTGAGGAAGATGTTTGGCGTTTGGCATGCTATCCACGATGCGTATTCAAAGTGGACCAAAAGGGTAAAGATAATGGGTCAGGGTTATGGTTGAACCTAAATCTGCTGCGCATAACCGCGTTCCATGAAGTGCGCCGCAATCAATTAAAGAGGCAAAAGCCTGGCCGCATTTGTGACTTTTCTTTACATGATTCACGTACGTCGTAATGGGTCATTGCACCTCTTTTGGCACTTGCTAATTTGTCATCAACTTGACACGTCGCCACCATCGACTTGTTAAACAAAATTGGGCCCAAAGAAACATAAAAGGGCATGCTCAAATCCTTTTCCTAACAACCACCTTCTGATCTTCTTTACTTTCACTAACATCTTTCCACAGCTTTGTTTCAATATGGCCACATACACCAACACTCCTCGCATCATTCTGGGGTATGTTAGACTACATTCGATACGAATGCACGAGGCTGGTGAGTGGGGAAGAAGATAAAACTAAATAATCCCACTTACGAAAATATAATAATTTTTTCAATAGCACCATGACCTTCGGTTTGGAGGGCACTGATGCCAGCACGTCAGCCGTACGCGTCAGAGGATCGGAGAATGTGAAACCCTTCCTGGATATTTTCAAGAAATATGGCCATACGGAAGTTGACACAGCTCGTGTTTATGGCAATGGAGATACAGAGGAGGTAGGTCTAGAGAGACAGAGAGTCATAAGCGTTCTCGCGCTCGCAACTGCAACTTTAAGAGAAATTACGCAATACGATTTCTTACAATTTCTTTTACACTTGCTCGTTTTTTTATCCAAGGTTCTTGGTCAGTTGGATTTGAGTCCGTTTGCTCTGGCGACCAAGGTTTGGCCTACCATCCAGGGTGCACATGGTCCTGAGAATCTTTCCAAGAAGCTGCGGGAGTCTTTGGCAGCACTGAAGTTGAAGAAGGTGGATATCTTCTATCTGCATTCACCAGATTATACCACTCCTTTCGAGGTGACTCTCAAGGCTGTGAATGATCTGTACAAGGAGAATCTTTTCGACCGAGTAAGCTTTGCACCGATTGGCACGCCTGTTCGTACTATCTGCCCTTCTGCTTGATCTTTTGCTGACGTAGATTTTTTTCTTGATTTTTTTTACCCATACTCTCCGTCTATCTCCACTTGTTCAGTTCGGGTAAGAAATGGCATGAGTCGAAACCGCCTTGTCCTGTGCAACTTAATCCATATCCTGACATCCCTCTCAACGTTGTTGTATCCTTTCCCCCCCCGCCTTTAGTCTCTCCAACTATGCAGCTTGGCAAGTTACTCTCATCCATCAAATCTGCAAGCAGAATGGATACGTCCTTCCTACAGTGTACCAGGGCATGGTAAGCAAGTCTGTTCTTTTTACCTTTCTTCGTCTATCACAAGATTTTTGTTTGTCTCTCAGCTGACCGTGCCCAATTTTCCCCCCCATTTCGCCTCTGATAGTACAATCCCGTTACTCGCGATGTTTGCCGTGAGCTTTTCCCATGCCTCAAGGCACTGAACATTGCTTTCTACGCTTACAACCCTATTGTAAGTTATTAATCCTTTGTATTGTGTGTCCCATATATTCGTGTGATCCGTACAAAACTTAACAAAGAAGGAACGCGACTCCATTTTTCCCCCTTCTTAGGCGGGTGGTATGTTGTCGGGCAAGTACAATTTTGATACTGTTACTTCCGATGGTGGTCGATTCGATGACAGAACTGGTATCGGCAAAATGTAAGTCCACTGTTCACTCCACGTTTTTTTGTAGGGCAAGGAAGAGATTCTGATATTGCAAATGAAAAGGTTCTCATGACTCTTTTTCATTTTCTCATCTATACTTAGTTACCGTGAGCGCTACTGGAATGGCCTGTTTTTCGAAGCTGTATCAAGTCTGAAAGCCAAGTCTGCAGAACACAACATCACATTGCTCGAGGCCACACTTAGATGGATGGTGCATCACTCAGGCCTTGAGGCTAAGGACGGCATTATCATTGGCGCGTCGAGCACGCATCATCTTGAGGAGAATCTGCAACAGTTTACAAAGGGTCCCTTGCCTGCCGATCTAGTCCAGGCATTTGATGCGGCGTGGGAGCATTGCAAGGTCGCTTGTCCGAGCTACTTCAAGGACGAGGCATCAGTCAACGTAGTCTCGAATTCTTTCAAGAAGGATTGAGGGGGGGGACGTACTGAGGAGTCAAAATAGCACACACGCACATGCACTCTTATCCTAGAAGATGCAAAGAGAGGGATTGTTACAACGTTCTGGGGAAGGGGTGAAGGAAGGGGATTCTTGTGAAATCCCCTTGAAAAAAGCCAATAAAGCATTCCAGTCCATTCAAACTTCCTCCTCCACAACCAATTCATCTCCCATTGCTAGACCCATGCAACTGAACCCAAATCGGCCACTTTCTGGCGCCTTCTGCAAGGACGACACCATCAAAGAACCTGAAGACAAAGGTCCACAATGCAAACCATTGAATTCGATGGAGGAATTACTTCAATGGCGTCCAGGTGGAGATGACTACAATGTGTCAAACACGCCATTGCATCCGCGTTCCTATGGCCAGTCCAAGGAGCCCGAGCTTAAAGTCATTGTATGCCATGATATGGCTGGAGGTAATGACGCGCCTTTTTTGTTTGTCTAAATGGCAGTTGATTTTGTTGTCACCTAAAACGCGTGCTCCAGAGACTCATGATATGACTAACTTCGGTCACTTTTGTTTGCCACCTTGTATGACATTCTTGACTACCATGCATGCACTCAATATCTGATCTTTTGATAAACAACATCAAACAGGTTATGTCGAAGATGCTGCCACGCAGGGTAATAACTATAGCACAATCTACAGTATCCAATCCTGGCGGTATATTGATACCTTCATCTACTTTTCACATGCCCGCGTCACGATTCCACCTCCATGCTGGACAAATGCCGCGCATCGTAACGGTGTCAAGTGTCTGGGCACGTTCATCACCGAATGGTTGCCAGGGATTGTTGAGACAGATCAATTAGTCAGTGGGCCTGGTGCAGCCTTGTCGACGGAAACCGTTGGTGAGGATGATGACGACAAAGGCGGTGAAGATAAAGTTGAGGATGGCGATGGCAATGGGAAAGCAAAGAAGAACAGACCACGTCGGACGGCCGGAGAAAAATCGGCGCAGCCAGACAAAGTTGATCGACGATGGTTTAGTAAAGTGTTTGCTGACAAGTTGGTCGATATCGCTGCCTACTACAAGTTTGACGGATGGCTGATTAATATCGAGAGTATTCTCCGAGGTGGTAATGCACAGGCCAAGCAGATGGTTGCATTCCTGTCCTATCTGCGTCAACAGATTCACGCTCGTATTCCTGGAGGAGAGTTGATTTGGTATGACAGTGTCATCTACTCCACTGGAGAGCTTTCCTGGCAAGATAGGCTTAGCCCCGAAAATTATCATTTCTTTGAACAGTCGGATGGTAATATTTCGAAACTGATGTGTATTACAAGAGCAGGAAAAAATTAATCAAGGAAGAAAAAAAGAACTCACCGAGTGCTTTACCATTTCTCACTTTCTATTCATAGGTATATTTACCAATTATACCTGGATAGAACCATTGGTTACAGAATCAGTCAAGCTGGCAAAAGATCGACAAAGAGATGTATACACGGGAATTGATATGTGGGGACGTATGTATTTTGCTTCCAAGGCAAATGGGGGGAGGCCCTTATCATGGTTCTTACAGTTGGAAGTGTAAATACTAAGCAATACTCTACAATTACTATCCTTTTGCTCAATGTAGGTGGCACTTTCGGAGGCGGAGGATTCTATACCTACAGGGCGCTCGACGTGATTAAACGCGAAGGTACCTCCGCAGCACTCTTTGCTCCGGGTTATCTCTATCAACAACTAGGCGCTGAAGATTTCTTGGTTCACGATCGTCTGTTTTGGACTGGTTTTAATGGTGCCGGTGTTCACTTTGAGGCTCTGAACAAGGTGCCTACAGTGCCTCCACCACCCGAACCTCCCAAAAAAGCAGGCGGGGAGAACTCTACTAAGCCTTCCGACTCGCCATGCAGTACGGCATCACATACAGAGGACTACCGGCCAGTGGCAATGTTTGTGGAGGCTCGTCCCTCAGGATCCAAGACTTGGTTCTACACAGATTTTGACCGAGGATTCGGTAACAAAATCTTTATAGATGGCAAGCAAGTCCGTGGGAAGCAGTGGTCTAATCTGTCGCGTCAGTCACTCCCTCCCAACATGGCGAACGAAGTTTATATTTTGCGGCAGGACTCGCTGAGAGATGACATTAGTCGCAGCAGTGGTCCTAGGCTAGGTTTGGACGTGTGCAATACGATTCGCTGGATCCTTTCTCCTGACGATGCGTACTATGGTGGTACATCTATCTTGATCGAGCAGGTTGGATGCTTAGAGGACAAGCCAACCCCAGCTGTTGTAGGCGGTTTTACGACGGTCGCTATTCCATTATACGACACACATATATCTTTGGGAGAGTCACCTGCATGGTCAGTGGAGCTTGTTTTCAAGCGTCTACAACCGGGTGTTGAGTTAGTTCTCTATATGGGAATTAATCGATCGTATGCGGACGATATTGATATTGTAAAGTTCAGAAAAGACGTTCAGTGGAACACCGATAGCCAGATGGCTCCTTTGCTAATTGCTCAGGGCGTACAGAACAGCACCGGTCCTGCAAATGCAACTAGTCTGATAGCTCTGGATATCGGAAAGGCTGGGAATGGAGTCCAGACAACTAAAAATCTGGAGCATGGATGGCATAAAGTAGTCGTCAACCTGACAGGCATGCTAGAGCAAGCAGAATTGTTCCGGCATGGATCGACGCTTGCTCAGCTTGGCGTAACCGTTACCTTCCCAACAACATCTTTGGCACAAGGAGTAAGCGCGCGCCCACTGGCGTTGTTAGGCTCGCTGGCGGTGCTTCCACTCCACACCCCATCAAAATGCGCGCTTTTTGCTCTGCGAGCCTCAAGCACCAATATAAAGGTTGTGATGCAACCATCACCAAAGCCTTCCTTTGAGTGCTCTGAGCAAACAACAGAGGCTGAGGCCAATGGCCAAGCATACTTGCGGGTATGGTCGACCCTCGACTGGGATATTGGATATGCAGCCGAGCCCCAAAATCGTCAATCGAACGGCGACGACACTGTAGCAGAGGTATCGCCTACGGAGTACAGTCACTTCAATGTATACCTGTCATATGAACCAGGTATCAATGGGAAGAGAGCATATTCTGATGAACCCATCTATGTTGGAACGGCCTTCACCACCAAGTACCGCATCACCGGAGCTACCGTCGCAGTCTCACCACCAAATCCCGGCCCTCCACAACTGTTGAGCGTTGGAAGTAGCAGTTCAGCGAGCTCGATGTTCCGATTGGTGGCATGGGTACAAGGCGTGCGCCGACATGGACAGCTAGATCCTCGGGAAGAGTGGATATCAAGGGAGTTGTCGTAATCAAATAGCAAATGACGTGGAGTACATACGATATTGAAAATCGGTGATCGATGCAGACTGTTCTGTTAAAACCCCCCTCCCGCATCCTTGTCGCGGCAAAAGTATGAAATATTGGTTTTTGTTTTCTGAAGGCAACATAATAATGTAAACAGGAGCACATCATGGTCTGGGGTCCAGGAACAAGTAATCCCTTGAACAGTCGGTTCTTGAGGGGGTGATTGAGGTCAAAAGAGAGAGGGTGAATATCCAAAACACATGGCGCGGGAAAAAGAAGGGGCTAAGAGAAGGTAAAGGCGGGAAGAGGTGGAGAAGAAAGGAGTTGGAAACACCAGTCGAGTATGCCCCTACAACTTTTTTCATTCGCCCTTGGCGGTTGCTGGCTAATGCCTTTCTCCTGCAAATGATATCCTTGATAGTCGCTTGGTAGGCATCTCTGCCCTTTGTCCTTCTATCCCCCCTTTGTTTTCACGATGCTCTATGGTACTCCCCTCAGCTCCATTACATTGATTGAAGGGGATTGCATCCTTGAGACAATCAATGATCGTATGAGACAAGATTGACAAGTGCATAGCGCACAGCACGGCAAGACGGTCAAGGTCCGTCAAAAGATACAAAGCTTTGTATGCAGGCTGAAGCTAACCTTCACTGACCCACGGACATTTGTGCGTTTTTTCAGGATGAAAGGGTTAGTAACCCGCCTTCCATGTAAAAGCATGTATTCGGGTTAGACTGTTTGGCTAGTAGCTGCGTGAATAATAGCGATTGGATATCTAGGCATTCCTTTCCCAACCTTTCATTTTTAGGGCATGAACTCTTCCCCAGGGATCATGCACTTACAAGACGTATACATTTATGGACATTTTTTCACAAGAAACAATCCCCCTTCCCTGCCAGGATGCCTTGCAGAAGCTGAGTTGCTTTTGTCTCCGTGCCTGTCACCCTCGTTCCCTCTCCCTTAATTTCTTCTCAACGATCAACTTTAAGTGCTACCACCGATTTAGACCTGATTCTTTCTGTATCCTCACTACCTGCCACCTCCTCTTTTCTTGTGTGTCCCCTTTCTCGGACACACGTTAGAATCTATGTCTTATTTTTTCGTTTTGCATAAGGTAGTATCCAACTCCGTGGGGCTTGTACTCCTCACTTTCCTGCCTTTGCTCTTTGAAGATCCAATGTCGCGTTGATTCGTCCTTGTTTTTATTTTGTCTGAAGACTCCCTGACACAACAAAGCAATGTAACCACATTAAAAAAGAATTCATCCACCGTGGCATATTCCGCCATAATACATGGAATTCCACCTGTAAAAAAAGTGAATTTATCCTTTAGCTTTTTTGAGTATAGTAGTACATCTATGAAACGTTACCAAGGCTATGTGCCTTCGCAACAAAAAAAACATTGTCAAAATTTACATTCCTTGCTTTCTGAAGATGACCCACTGCTGCACGTAAATGAAGCGAGAAGTCAACGATCAAGTAGTGTTTTCTCCGTCAAGCTCGAGAGTTGATTATATAACAGGTTGCAAAGTTGGTGGCATGCTGTTGTGCATGCAACAAGATGGAAGACGGGGGTGTCGAATGATATTAATGTCATCAAGCTGACAGCTCTCACACACACCCTTGGCTTAGCTTAGACATTAATACAATGAACTACAAGGAGGAAAGATGACTGGTAGTGGCCAAAGTCTGTCTTCGCTAATGTAGTTTTTTATGCGCTTGTTTGTTTTTTTATTGTTTCTTGTCACTGGTAGGTTTGAGTAAAAAAGATTTGAAGGACTCCTCCTCACAACTTTTTGGTGACTCTCGTGAGATAGGCGGGCTCTCTCTCTCCTTCTCCTCACACATCACTGCGACCCTTCAATTAGCCCACGACAATGCTCAGCAAGCTGTACCAAGACACGCGGCGCCTCACTCGCAAGAATAGCACGCATGCAGATGAAAGGGGGCCAACAGAGAGAAACAAAGAAGCTGTCCCAAGTATATACGAAGGTTGCTGGTGCCTGGATTTAAACTTCAGGAGCAACGAAAGAGTAGGCGTGTATATACTCGCGAGAGTAACAAGAAGAAAAGGTGTACAGTCAAGTTGGTCGCCATCACTCTTTTGGGTGACACTGCAAAAGAGCAGTGGTTTTTCTCTTCCATTCTTGCGATCGTTGGGTCTCCCACTTTTTGTTTTCTTTTCTTCACATAATATTCCTAATACACATTTCTTCAACTTTCACTCTTCCATTGCTCTTTCTCTCCATCCACTATCCTATTCTCCTCTCAATTTTTTTTATTTCTTAGATACACCAACCAGGTGTGGTGTTCTCGCCTTTGAATTCACTCTTCCTCTGCCTGATATTGCCAGTCAACTATCCAGAATTCCTTAAGGCCGTATGTAATATCATGCCATACATCATGTTGACCCTAGAAACACCCGTTAGTCTCATACCGCGCTCCGCGCGTTGCCATCCTGACCGAGGGTGTAGATGTTCACTGACTATCCTACACTTTGTTCGTTCCCCTGTGCCTACCCCCTTTGTCCCACACACATCCTCTTCTCCTTCCTGTACATCAGTTCGTTGACTCTTTGTCCCCCACATTCTTGTTCATGGCTTGCTGGAATACTTGAGGTTAACGGTTTCACACAGAAGTATCCCCTCGTGCGCCCTTCCATCTCGCCCGCAGTCTCTCCACATACCCACTCAGCCTTTTGTGCACTTGTTACACAATACCGGGTGATATTGACTAGAAGCAGAGTAGTGCTTTACTAACTCTGCTCTAGGGAGAGGCAAACAACAAGTTGTATACCACTGTAAAGCGCACCACATTGCGACTAAGCACATCAATATAATATCCATGTATCACTCATTTTTCACTTCTTCGTATTTCCTATTCCACATTGTATTCGCCATGTCACTCGTAACAGGTTAGATCATCCCACCTTAACCTGACGTTTGCGCTTTCCGCACCAACCACTAATATATCAACAAGGAACTGCATATCCTTGTTTCTTCGTAATACCAAGTACCATTCTGCATGGATTCGCCACCACGCAGGCCAGTGGCACCCGAACACAAGGCCAGTCATTGGAGTCCACGCCCAAAGATTGACCTTAGCCGCCTCAATGCCCAAAACAACCATGGACAACACGACCCAACCGACCACTCGACCACGGGTAGCACCGCAAGCAACGCCAGTGCGGGAAGCTTAAAAAAGTATAAATATAATTGCGAGCAGCCCTCATCGAGAAAGAAGCGTTCCAACCATCTTCATCCATCGCGTTGTGATGAAAAGCCTACCCAACGTAATGTCAACAGTGCGCTGACAACATCAATGTGTTCGACCATCGAACCAGGTGACTGTACATCATTCAATGGTATTTCAAAGGCCATCCATCGACATTACAGTCGAGCAGATTACCCTCGTTCTCCCGAACAATTGGAGCGTGAGAAATATCTTATTGGGAAGATCCCCTTTAGCCGTTGGGTTTTCCTTCCTGCCGCGTTTTCATTCCAGGCTGTTTGCGGTACTCTCTACGCATGTAAGAATATCTCATGACAGAAAAGCATTATCATAACACAAACGGCGGGTGAAACGTCAACAGTTGCCATTTATTAACATCTCTACTTAATGGATTCATCGGATACACGTTGACATCTATGTTTATTATGTGCATAAAAAAAACTCCCAGGGTCAGTTTTTAACAATCTGATTGACAATACGATGCATGACAGCGACTCTCCTGATCCCCCAGCGCATATGGCTGCCATTACATTCTATATTGCTCTCGGTATGATTTCTATATCTTTTATCATTAATGTCATGGACTCTGCTAAGCAGTGCTTCTTCTGCTTCATCATGAGAGTCAGAATTGCACAATGTACTAATAAAGCGACGTTTCTTGGCGGTCCATTTTTTATCGCGGTAGGATGTTTTGGAGTGTCGGCGTCGATCATGGGTCCATGGCTGGAGAGACATGGACCAAAGAGTGCAGGAATCCTGGGCGCATCACTCTTCTTTGTCGGCAACTTGATTACGGCGCTTGGCTGTCATGTGCGACATATCAGTCTGGTTTATATTGGTTACGGCATCTTTGGCGGTCTTGGGCTTGGCATCTCATACATCTCACCTGTTTCGGCTCTCCAAAAGTGGTTCCCAGATCGCCGTGGTGTGGCTGCGGGACTGGCAGTGAGTGGTTTTGGTGCTGGATCGATTGTCATGGCCAAGGTTCCTGACCCCTTGGCGGCAGCTGTAGGTCTGCCGATGACATTTGTCATCCTTGGCTGCTTTTATTTCGCAGTGATGCTTGTTTGTTCTTGTGTGTTTCGATCTCCTCCGCCAGGCTATGTCGTTAATGGACTCGATGTTTGGGCCATGCCTGTCGATGAAGGTGCCAACTTGTCTGACGTAGAGGAGCACGACGATGATTACTCGGTATCAGAGAAGGATGTGATGACCCTGAAGAACAGCAGCAGTCAGTACCTGCAGCCACCAGCATCGCCCCTCGTGCCAGGCTCACCTGTTTCATCGGCACAGACCAAGAGAGACAGTGAACGACGCCGATCGTCGTACAACCCCAAGATCAACAATGGCAACAGATCCATCATTGGCCATGGCTATGATCCGAGTACAACGATGAACCTAATGGAATCGCTCTACTCGCGCGAGTACCGCCTCATGTACATCATGTTCCTAGGCAACACGATGGCCGGCGTGGTGATCATTTCGCGTCTGGCCAACATTGCAACAGACATCTTTGGCCAGAGCAAGGACACTGCGTCAACCATCGTGTCCATCAACGGCGGTTTCAACCTCATTGGCCGTTTGTTATTCGCGTCGGTGTCCGACCGCATTGGGCGCAAAAACTCGTATTTGATCATGCTCACCAGTCAGGCTATCATCCTAGCTTCGCTGCCCATTGTGATGGCCCACAAGGTCAACTGGGCATTTTTGATGACCATCTGGATTCTGACAGCCTGCTATGGCGGTGGCTTTGGCTGCATCCCAGCGTTCTTGTGTGACATGTTTGGCCCCTGCAACATTGGAGCGTTGCACGGTATCATTCTCACCTCATGGTCGTTGTCAAGCGTTGGTGCTGGCCTGTTGTTTACAGCAGTGTATAACCATTTGCTTGAAGACAAGGGATATACGGTACATAACCCGTTCATTTACGCTATCAATCTTTATTGGATCCTGGGTTGTGTTTGTATTGGCCTGGTGGTCACCGTCTTTGTGCGGACGGGTGTCCGCGATCGGTTGCTGCCAAACATTCCTGGCGAGTTGTTCCATATCCGGGTGTTTGGTCGTATCCTCCGCGTCGGCCGGTTTGGCATACACTGGATGACCCGCGCCGAG
>JAAAIY010000248.1:24392-44431 GCA_016098105.1 Actinomortierella wolfii
CGATCATGGCGGCAACGAGCGCATTCTGTGGAAGCCAGACTCGAGCATGCTTGTGATTGTGGTATGCATCAGTGGGGCATTGATACCGCAAGAAGATGGTGATGAGACTAGAAGGGTGATACGTGCTTGCCTTCCTTTTCTGTACTGACCAATTTCCATCTCATATTTTCTCCATCCTTTTACTTCCAGACGGACCAGAGCTTTTTACACCTGTACAAGATTGGACCGAATGGCAATGAAGCCGGAGCTTGCTATCAGTACTCGAACAGCAAAAGTTATGCCATGGGTCCAGGCGAAGGCGTTGGATTTCCTGACTTGGCCATCAAGTTCAAGATGACTATTAAAATGGAGGCAGGCGTTTCGTGTCTATTGAGTCTTGAGAACGAGATTGTGGTAGCCACCCAGCGACCGCCTGCGATTCAGCTCATCCCATGGACTGGAAAAGTCAATGTCAAGACTGTCCTCATTCGACAACTCAACTTTTTGCTCGACAAGACTGGTAAGGCGCTTTTGGGCTTGCTTGATTGTCCTCATGCATTCTCTTGGAAAGGATAAACGAAGGCAGGAAAACTAAAACGGCAATTCTATGGATCAAATATTGGTGCGCTTGTAGTGACCATCGTATCAATGTCGAGATTTGCTCGGTCAACAACACAGATCTGGTGCACATCAGACGGCAAAGCGTACATTGCCTACTACACACCAATCATTAAAGAGTCTGGATCTCCAAGCTCGACCAATTCAGATGGCGAGAGTTGGTACGGCTTCTGCTTCCATGGTAATCCAGAAGGTTTTGATCAACAGGATGCCGGCGTTGTTGCGGCTAGTAATCCAACATACAACCTACTAGCTATTGGCACGCGAGGTGGAGATGTACGCCTCTACAAGTCTGGTGAGCATGCGGGACAATGGGTCTTTTCTCACAAGCTTGCGCTCAAGGAATCTCAAGGATACAGCTACGGCAAAACAGACCGCATCGTTTCGTTGTCATGGAGCTCGGACGGCAATGCGCTAGCGGTTGGCCAGGAGAATCGATGTCCATCTGTATGGAGTGTTTATGGCGCAAAGCTATTCCCGACAGGACCTCACGATCTGCCGAGTCTGAAATACGCAATAGATGATCCGTACCTTCAAGGAACAAGGAGCTTGTTTTGGAGCGCTGGCAACATGGATCTGATCTTGCTGAGCAAGGACGACTCAAACTTGAACTTTTATGCAATCCCGTTCGCCAAGGCACTCTCGTCCGTTCAGAATCAGCTGACATCGGCACCACAAGGGCTGTTGCATCTCAATGATCGCGTGCTTGTGTACAGTGAAGGACATCGTCGGGATGTGGCCTCGACAATTAACCCAGACACATTTGTTTGGAATAATGTGATGGTGCCGCCAGTATACATGAGCGACAACTGGCCTATTCGGTATTCATGCCTGACTCATGATGGACGATACCTGGCTGTAGCAGGCAGGCGTGGACTGGCACATTACAACCTGCACACGTGTCGTTGGAAGTTGTTTGGCAACTGGCAACAGGAGCAGTCGTTCCGTGTTCAGGGTGGAATGGCGTGGTTCAAGAACATCCTTATTGTAGGCTGTGAGACTGTGGCCGATCATCGGTCTGAGCTCCGCCTGTATTCGCGTGAGTCTAACCTCGACAATAACGATATCATCTTCACGGAACAGTTCGAATACCGTATCACTCAGCTCTCCGTATGGAAATCGTCGCTATTGGTGTATACCGCCAACAATACCCTTTATTGCTACTCGCTTGGCAGTAGTAAGTTTACAATTGACTTTCTTGTTGCAGTCAGAAAAGGTTTGTGGGAAGAGAGGGAGTTGGGTTTATAGCTACCCATGCATTGCTGACCATATTCTACTTATTCTCTCACATTTGTCGTTGACATTTTCTGTAGCCAAGATGATTAACCTGGAGCTAATGTGGAAGACGTCGCTACAAGACATTGTTGAAGCACCCAGCTTGTTAAAATCGATTTCGATCCTGACAGCTGAACAACCAGATGGTACCAAGTCGACGCATATTACTTTGCTCGTCGATGGCCGTATGTACTTTTTGCGCCCCGAGTTCCTCGTAAGTTTCAATGATGATTATGTCTGCATTAACTATTCTCCAAGTATCAACTACTCTTTGCTTTGTTGAACTGTCGAAAGCAGTTGGGCTGATACACCTGTTTTGATCATCAATCTTGCTTATCATATAGCCTGATAGCAATGTTCGCCTGTCATTTAGACAGATTGCCAATAATATTGAATATTATTGGATCACACGGTCTACAAGTGACGTTGCAGACTATTCTCTTTGGGCATTCAATGGCCAAAAGATGAAGGTAAGCATTGTAGATAAGTCACATAAAGAGGAATGGAGTTGAAGTAGGACTCGGTCAAACAACGGTGCTAACAATGTTTGCTGGTGCATGTACTCCACTTTTTCCTTCTCTTCATTTTTGTTAAAAAAAAAAGATGTGGTGGAATGTCTTTGGACCTGGTGACGGTGAACGCAGCTTGGTCAATTTTGCAAAGAATGACTTCCTGGAGCTCTCACCTGAATTCTATCCTCTGGCGATCCTTCCAGAGCGCGGTATTATTTTGGGCTTGGAACCCGAGATTAGTGTGCACAAGCCACGCTCATTAGCACTGTTTAAGATTGGGACGAAGACCCATCTCTTCCTGCAGACCATCCTGCGACATCTACTAGCTCAGCCCACTTCTTCTTCCTCCGGCGAAAATAGTGGCGAGTGGGCTGCATACCATTTCGCTAAACACTATCAAGAGCTGGGGTATTTCGGACATGCACTTGAAATCCTTTTGCACAACGTGCTAGAGGACGAGGCAGAGTCTGAGATTGGCTTTGATGAAGGAGCTGTTTTGCCAAAGGTGGTGCAATTCCTTCAACAGTTCCCAACACTGTTTTTGGAAGTTGTGGTATCGTGTGCACGCAAGACAGAAGTTGCACTTTGGGAGTACTTGTTCACTATTGTAGGAAACCCCAAGGATCTGTTTGAGCAGTGCTTAGCCAGCGACCAGCTCAAGACAGCAACGTCGTACTTGCTGATTCTGCATACATTAGAGCCACTGCAGCACACCACCAGCCAGGATACTGTTCGGCTACTGGAGCGAACACTGCAAGCTCAGGATTATGAACTGTGTAAAGAACTTGTGCGATTCCTCAATTCTATCGACAGTAAGTTTGCAATGAGTATTACATATATTAATGCATGCCTACTTTTGCGACTCAAGGTTGCTCATATATTTCAACATCTCTCCAAATGGTTGAAAAATAGCATCCGGAGCAACCTTGCAACAGGCATTATCAATGGTGTCCGTTTCCATTTAAGCGACGTTCTGTCCTGTTAAAAAATCGTAAGTTGGTTACATTGTTTTCTTTTCCTTCTAAATTGAATGGCGAAGATGAGTTTCTTGGTAAAAGGTTTGAGGGACGGACAGTTTCCCAGAACGTAGGAAGGGTTGAGTTTCGAGAGGAGATGGTGGGTGACAATGAAGAACCCGGTCTTCGACTTTTTTTCGTTCTCGCTTTCATTATGTTGGACGTGTGCATGAAGCTTCTTCTTCCTCCTCCTCCTCCATATCGATGGGCATCCCAGTTATCGTTCTGCCGTGGTAAAGCTAGCATTGTACTCGGCAAGTTATAGGGAGCCTAGATCAACTCTTATCCTTTTTGCTCTACCATTTTATGGGAAAGTAAAGGGAAACGGTCTCATAGACCTGGCATGCAAAGCCCCATGACTATATGGTCATTTTTGGTGCTTGTTTCTAATATTGACTTGCCATTGGAAAGGCAGATCGGACATTCTTTTTTTCTTGGAAAGGAAGGCTGATTATCACGTTCAGCGAATGGAGAATAGGATAAAGGTTGTATTGTGTGTTTTTCATCAGTCGTTCGTCGTACCCAGCTTGGTACCCCGACTTTTCCTTTTCCAACGTTTCTGTGGGATCTGCACATCCTACAAGATGACAACTTGAGACACTGAGCCTTGCATTATTATGTAACCCAAAGTACATCATGTTGCAACAACCAGCTTTTGCTAACCGCCTCTCTGATATAATCCCTCAATTTGTGCACCTAGTTTTCCACCTCAAGGATTTATCAGTCTGACACGAAACAAAAAAACCGAAAATGTATAGAATACTCTTAACATTTGTTAACACCACCAACACAACCCCCAAAAATGCTGGTTTATATCCTTCTCTAAAAGTGCTTCTTTCATGTTTGTATGACAGACTTGGAGTTGAGAAAAGACATGACAAAACGTTGAAATGTTTTTTATGATGATGAATGTAGAAAAAAAAGCTGTATTTTTTCCATGCTTTTCATGTATTTTTTTCCCTTCTCTCAAGTTCATTCCGAACATGAGAAAGAAAAAAAAATAGAAGGGGGGACATCAAAGAACAATGAGAGGAGGGAGTAGAAAAAAGAACATGGGAGAAATGGAGAGACTGAGAGATAATAGTATTGGTGATGGCAAATATTATTTAAAGAGCAGAAGCACCAGTAATAATATCGACCAGCTCCGAGGTAATGGCGGCCTGACGAGAGCGGTTGTAGATCATGGTCAGGCGGTCAACCATCTCACCAGCGTTCTTGGTGGCGTTCTCCATGGCAGTGCGCTTGGCCGACATCTCCGAGGCGTGACCCTCAACGAGACCCCAGTACAGGTTGTTGGCGAACAGGAACTCGTTGTAGTTCTCCAGGATCTCCTCATCAACCTCGTAGGCAGTGAAACCCTCTAAAAAAAGACAAAAAAAATCCAGGCGAATTGGGTTAATGTCTGTTATCCAGTGATCATATTTCGTTGTTCTTTAATCCTGCAAAGATGACAGAAATAGTAGTCATTACCAGCAGCCTTCAGAGCCTCGGTCGAGTAGGTGGGGAGAGGAGTGGCCTCGTAGGCAATGACCGACTTGAAGTGGTTGTAGTAGATGATGGCGTTATCGAACTTGACACCAGAAGCCTTGATGGTGTCAGCGACAGCGGCAGCCTCAGCGAAGGTAGGGATGGCCTTGCCGATCTGGTTGAAGGAGAGTGTGATGTTCTCCTTGTGGGTACGCGACATCTGGGTCTTGGACTTGTCACCAAGGACAATGACCTGCTGGCTGGCAGCGGGAGCGGTCTCGAGCTGGCGACGGGCAGCCTTGGCAACCGACGAGTGAATACCACCGCACAGACCACGGTCGGACGAAGTGACGATGTAGACATCCTGAGAACCCTCAGCAGGGGCGGTCTTGGTGTTCTCGAAGATGCCTATTGAAGGGAGAGAGAAAAAAGTCAAAGCAAACAGGAGGTGGAAATCAGCGACTGTCACGCTAATCTGTCGAGGAACGTTCGCACGAAAATGTGGGAATGGCTGAAAGATGCAATGTCCAAGAAAATATCGTCCCAAGCTCTAGATCATGTCGAGCTGTGTCCACAGTGACCATGATGAAGTGACCAGCAGCAGAGAGTTCCTCACTGTCGTCACTTCGGTTCTATGAAGAGTTCATGGCGTATTTTCTTTCCGGAAAGACTTGACTCCAGTCCAATCTTATCCATTGAAGGGCAATTGAGCTACAAATATTAGCAACTGGACAGAATAAAATGGTAGAGAAACATACGAGCAGAGGAGGAGCCATAGACACGAGCAGTCTCCATAGCCTTCTGGGCCTTAGGGACCTTGGACGAGGCAATCATCTTCATGGACTTGGTGACCTTGCCAGTCGACTTGATAGCGTTCAAGCGGACCTGGACTGTAAAAGGCAGGGATGCCACATATAACAAAAGCGACGTGTTAATCGGATACTGTCCATGATTAGATCACTCGATGTTGAAAAAGCATGATCAAGTTCTTCGTGGTATCGATAGTACTTACTCTCACGAAGAGTACCCATGTTACGGGTCTGGATGTTGGAGCTGTGTTGCGATGCAGAGACGAGAAGACAGGTGAAATGATTAGATCTACTTGTATTGGAGATTTGTAAATACAACGCATCCAGCGAAGGAGTCGCTGACTGCCTCGAGAAAGACGTGAAGGTTGTGCGAAGTGGGGGGAGGATGAGTGAAGACCAAAGGAAGAAGGCTGTTGCTGTTGACTGTCTTGGTCCAATCGATGGACCATGAATTGAATGTTGATAAGTACATCTGCAGATCGTGCCTGAGCTCACGCCACGAACCCGCAAGGGGAATGGATGTAACTTGCGACTCTGAAGACGCTACGTCCAATGGTCATATGTGAGGGGATGCAGGCTGATTAGCTAGATGGGATTGAGAGACACGCCTGTGATCTCAGGATGTGGTTGACGAGGATTGACATGGACCATTGTTTGGGGCTGGGTAGATTCAACAGCCAAATGTTTCTGATGAAGGAAGGGAACGGGTGGATCAGGATTGGGGATGGATCGGATGCTGACTATTGCCGATGGAGAATATGATGCTGAATTGGAAGAAGGAGGAACGGATAGGGGTGGGGCACTACCTCACGACGCTCGCAACGGGCTGGGCACGGGTGGCGAACATGATGGATGGGGGGAGGATGGAGAGGTGATGCGGAAGAATTCAAAATCTCGTTACGACCAGGTGTTTTTGTTCTCGTCTCTCTCACAACCTTTCCTTGCCTTCCTCGCTTCCTCCAGCACCCGTTCCCGCCTCTTTCCTCTCTCTCAAAAAAACGTCACTGTTGATTATTGTCGCATTTGCTGCTTAATCACGTGGTAAAACGCCACCAAGAATATTTTGGATCGCGATTTTTCGTGTTTTTGTGCTTATGGGGGGGTGCAAGTATTGGTCTTTTTCTTCAAAGTTACTGAAGATAAATAATGGGAAGAATGAGATGACACATAAAAGCACTTTCGAATAACTCTCCGATACTGGCCTTTTGGCCACAGCTTATCATCGTTTTTACCAAGACCTATTATCGCCGTAAGCGACCATATAAGAAGAAGAGTATTTCCCATCCTTAATTCAACAGCAGATACTCTACCAACCAGCTTCTGCTTTCGTGGACTACATAACAGGGTAAAACTTGCTTATGTATACCTATTACTATGAAATAATTAATACTCTTGTGATGACAGTCGATGAACTAAATGGTAATGGTTACCTTAGATTTTCTCTATCTTTTATTTCCATTCTTTACGACTTTTGGAGTTAACCATGTTTCGCCCAAAATATAAATCCTCGAATGTCTGAAACGACTACTCTACTACCACTCCTTCTGTTTATGCCAGCACCGTAATACTCTAAGGCATGCAAATATGGTGCAAGTATGTCCATGTATAGCAGGTTAGAAGAAAACGATGAAAAGTGTATGGCTGATACGCTCGTCCATGGTTTGAGTAAGCAATATTTTAAGGCTTTTTAACTGGTATTGGATGCGAACCGATCGAGAAATGTCAACAATGCGGCACCAAAAACGGAGGCAATTTGATATTCTGGAGTTTGAAGGCACTCATGTGATCCCAACGGTGCAACCGACGCCTTTCAGCTGCAGCTCCCATAAAAGGGTGCAGCCATGTTTGTCTGCATTCGTGGGGCTAGAAAAATGAACTGCAGAAACAGCCCTCCATGCACCTTTCTCGGTCCGTTAAGCGACACCCTTTGCACCCTGGCCCCTCAAGGAGCTGGAGATAAAAGGAGAAGCATCAAGAAAGGAGGCAAGGGACACTGGCAGGGGTGGAATAGAAAGAAGAAGAAAAATTCTCTCTCACCCTTGTTCTTTGTGTTTTTTTTTTTGTATTCATGGCCTTTAGTCACGCAACCCCCCTTCTTTTTTTCTTTGCCATTGTCCGTTGCACAGGCACCACAAAGGTAAACGTTGCCTGAAGGGATTGGATGACTCTTTGAAGTATGGCACAGTGCTTCCCCACTTGTTGTTTACTATTTCCTTGCTGGTCGTTTGGTTAAGATTATTCCCTCCTGCAGGCGACAGCAGATGTTTCGTTTCAGGATGGGTGCAAAGAAGGACACGCGGCTGGCTGACCCAGGACCAACCAGTATTGGTTTGATATATCGCAGGTACAATCAGCATACCATCAGTAGTACTTTTTCTTGTTCTTCTTTATCCAGTAAAAACCCTCTCACCTGAACGTCGTCCGACCTCTTTATCATACCCATCCCATCCCACACACCCCCTTGTTCTTCTTCCTTTTTGCTCCCTCTCCTTCTCTTTCTTTAAACCATCAACTTTCAGCACACACGGTGATTCTTCTCATCTTCTACTTTGCCCCAAGCTCTCTCTTCATTACATATACATCTCGGTCTCACGTCTATTAATACATGTAGGTCATACATCACAGGAAATAGGTTGTGGGAATGCACAGCCTGTTTTTCATCTAGCATCTATCTATTCACCTCCATCACCGACTACATATCAGTCTTGTCCATCAAAGTAGTTCCTGACCTTCCTGGCAAACGCCTAATTGCTCTCATAGCCTGTTCCTACTTATATATATACCATGAACCAAAATGACGGAGAATGAACGCAGGTTTGAGAGCACCCCCACTTCGCTACTACTATTGTCCTGCTATCCCTCTACCCTGCAATTCTTCCTTACCCTCCCTATGCCATTTGCCCTGCATAAGAGAAACATAATCTTGACAGAGCTCACAATAGAATCAATGTTTGGGTGGCCTGCCATGCGGAGCAATTCTATTTGCTGTGCGTTGTCGTTAGCCATTAACCTTGTTATGAGATGTCGCCACATGGGTTACTTGGCTCTTCACATTATTTTCAGCGAAGGAAAAAAAAAAATCGTGTTTGGGCGGAACGGGAAGGTGGACAAAAAAAAAGAGAAAAGGAGATCCAGAAAGGATTACTGCTTGCTTGGTTAGTCGACTGACTAACTGGCTACTGCTCGCTGGCTGTATGCTTGCAGCAGCAGCACTCTTTCTTGTGTATTTGTTTTGGATAACCACCTCCTATCTCTCAGACTGTTTTTGTTTTTTTTATTCTATTCTTGCAGTGCCAGTCTGCTACAATGTGTCCTCTTCCCCCTTTCATGCGTCTTCGAGGAAGACAAATAAAAAAAAAGGTGGTGGCTCCACTGCTTGCAGTCTCTCCGTTACTCACATTCTAAACAAGAGAGAGGAGCCGGTTGCTCTTCTTGCCATCAGACGCGATTGCAAGGAAAGATAGACAAGAGCAGCGGTCACATCTCACCTGCATCAAGGAGAGAAACTAGGCGAATGAGAACAACAAAAAAACAAAGCAATCCAATTCGGTTACCATATGGCGATTGGGAGAGATAGAGTAAGAAAAGGATCGTGCATTTTGGGGTTGACTCTTATTTGCGGCCAGGCACCCTTTGGACGAATCATGTCTGCGTTTTGTGTTCTTGTCAGCCAGCATATTGGCTCAATATATCACTTTTTTTCTCTTTTATCTGTCCTTTGCTCAACGGTCTCTCTTTTTTCCTTTTCTTTCTTTCCTTCTTTCTTTCTCCAGCTTGCATTGCCATCCCTTTTTGTTCATTAGCATTAACATTGCATTGCATTGCATTCCACACCCAATCCCTTCATTGCTACTACTATTGCCGCCGTTTTGCTCCTCCCTCCTCTTTACTTTGCATTCCTTTCACAGCTGAAACGACAGACAGTTGACTACTCTGCTACTTTCACTCCCTCCAAATTTTAACCACCTTCATACACTGAACTATATCATTCACATCTATACGCACTTTTTCTTTTTCCTCTCATTCCCAATTCATCAGCAGCCCATTCATTCAACATTCTAGTTGCACAGCATAATGTCGGTGGCATGCAACCACTGCGGGGCAGCTGTGCAGCTGTCCAGTACGTCCGTTATTGGTGACGCCCTTCCCAACAGTGGTGACCCTCTTATGCCCTTTGTCAAAGCTCAAATGAAAGACCTCAAAACTCAGAATGCCAACCTTGTCGCGGAGAACGACTCACTCAGTGCTAAGCTGGTCGAATCGACCGAGGCCCGTATGGATCTTGATGCCCAGTTAAACGCCACGCAAATGGAGCTCCAGGCAGCCCAGAGTCAGATCAAAACGCTCAAGAGCAACCAGACCCACTATGAACAGCTGCTTACCATGATCTCAAATGGCCAACTGATCGAGAAGAAGGATGTTCAGCCCGTCATCGAGAATCTTGCCTACGAATCTCAGCGCCGGTCGCAGATAGAGTTTTCCAAGCAGAAGCTCGAGTCGGAACTCGAAGATCTTAGCAGGACACTGTTCGAGGAAGCCAACCGCATGGTCATTGAGGAACGCCAGATCAACTATCTGGCTGGCAAACGCATCGAAGCCCTAGAGCGCCAGTTGGATGAAGTATTAGATTTGTGCAAGTCGGAGCGCGAACAACTTGTCGAGCTCAAAATGCGGCTGGAAAAGCTCTCGGAGGAGAAAGATACCCTGCAGCGTGAGCGCGACACGCTCGACTATGCCTACCACCAGCTCCATCATCAATACCAACTTGTTGCTGCAGCATCATCATCAGGACCCTTATCACTCCATCAGCACATCACCACAGCCGCGGCACTTCGACATGGCGTTGCAGCACACCTCAGTTCCCATGCTCCCTCGGTTAGTTCCGTCTCACCTGCCTCATCCAACAGCGATCGTCCAACCGGTGGATCAAATTCATTGACACTTCAGCTTGAGTCTACAGGATCTCGAAGAGCTGCACAGCAGGGGATGCAACTTGACTTGCGCCACCATCAGAGTTCTGCAGCCAGCGTGCGTTCCAAGACGGATTCGTGTTATTTTTCGGATGGCGATCACCCAGGCTCCAACTTTTTGAATGAAGGACACGAGGACCGTATTCCGACCTTGGGATTCCACCTGTGGGACCCGGCGTTTGTGGATTTCAAGCAGTTCCTCGAGTCTATTTTCAACAGCGGATCAAATGCTCAAAAGAGT
Organism: Actinomortierella wolfii; assembly: GCA_016098105.1. Taxonomy (NCBI): domain Eukaryota; kingdom Fungi; phylum Mortierellomycota; class Mortierellomycetes; order Mortierellales; family Mortierellaceae; genus Actinomortierella; species Actinomortierella wolfii. The sequence continues at coordinate 35,280 of JAAAIY010000248.1, forward strand.
AATGTATCGTCACAGAATGGCTCTGCGGGCACCAGTTCAGGCATCTCGTCGTTATATGCCTTTTCCATCCTCGGCAAACAACCTGCTCAGACCTACAATGGCAACAACAATGTGATTCCCATCAGCACACTCCTCTCTCAGTCGCGCTTGCTTAAGATCATGGCTAGCGAGGATGTTGAGGCAACACTGCGATTTGAACCAGGCAATCTCCTATCTTGGACGCAACGCAAACGCCTGATGACCGCTGTGACCGACAATACTCTTGTCGTGGAGGCTGTGCCCGTTGCCACCAATTCTTCTTCCCCTGTTGCGAAGACACCCTCGACTGGTATAACCACCACAGCCACTAAGGGTGTTGCCAACAGTAACAATACCACCACGACGACCTCTGCCACAGCTCGACCCAATTGTGCACTCTGTGGCAATAACATCCACACCCCTCTTTATTACCAGTACCGTCTCACAGACACATCCAACGAATCACGAACCATTTGTCCATACTGCCGAACGCGACTGACTTCCGTTTGCACTTTTTACAGCGTCCTGAGGATGCTGTCGAAGCGGATCATCTCGTCCAGCACGACACCCGAGAAGCTGTACCTAGACTTCTTGCGCATTCGACTCAGCATGTTCCTTGCACGATGTGGTGTAGGTGTGGTCACTGGTGACGAACCAAAGCAGCCCTCACCATCCCAACAACAACACCAGCAACATCTGCCGTCCAGCACTTCGCAGCATCAGCAATTGCCCGCGCTAGTGAAGCGCGAGAACTCGCGTGGCGCTGGCGATGCAGTAAGTCGCAATGCTGGCCCGTCATTGTTGCGCGAGTCTGTTTCAATGTACTCGGAGGTCGCTGAGACACCTACCACTACTGTTGCGCGCAAAGTGGTAGTCGCAACATCAGCACTCGAGAAGGACATTGTCAAGAAAACCGAGACAACACGGCCACCGCTATCAGCGCCAGTGACAGCCAAGAGTCCTGAAGTTGCGGCCCAGTAACGAAAACCCTTTTTACATGCTAATGACCTCCCACCTCCCTTTCTCTTTCTGTACACGTTGTAATGACTTTTTTTTGTGTGTATACCACCCTTCCAATGGCCAGGGTCAGCCTCCATTAAACGACCTTGTATCTTCCATGACTAGTTACACTCTCTCCCTCTCTGTACCCATAGTAATGACAAACCAATATGTAATGTTTTTGACCTATCCACTTTGGCTCTTGTTGTGTGTTTAATGAAAGTTGGACTAAATGGGCAGTGCTATTGAGCGCTCATATTTGCTATATTTGTACCCTGTGTTTGGGGCATTGCATTCGTTCTGTTTTTTCCCCTCATCCTTTTCTCCCCACTTTCAACCCTTCACATCCTTTCATCATGACTACAGGCAACCTTCCATTGGGTAATGACCAACCATCAGCTCTCATTTGTGGTCTCTGGACATGCAACACGAATTGTGACAAAAGGAGATGGGAGTAAAAAAAACTCTACTCAAGACCTGGTGTCTTCATCAACTTGTCCAAGCAACTTTTGCTTTTTCTCGAAACCAGGCAGTTCACTGCTGCCAAAGAAGGGTACAGCGTGATTGTTGACAAACCCCTGACCACGTTTTGTTGATCCACTTGTTTACAACGTCATTATTAGAGATTGCCTCTTCACTGCGTCTTCTTCTTGTTGGAGATACGGGCATTGGCAAGACAACCGCTCAAGTGTTGTTCTTGGATACCGTACCTGGACAAATCAAGGCAGCAGCACCCGAGACACCTGTCGTTGACTCCAACAGCGCTAAATCGGGAGATTTAAATCAGGCACAGGAAGAGCAGACGGCAAACGAGGATGGCGCTGAGGAGCCATCCACTGCTACTGATGATGTTGAGACACAGGTAGACGATGGCGATGCTACTGCAGCATCAGCTGCTGCTGCAGAGGTGTCCAAGGAAACAGCATCATCCGAGAAGCAACAGCAGACCGATGACGTGGCGGCGAAAAAGAAAGAGCAACAGCAGAAAGAGGAGGAAGACAGGCAGAACGGATTCACGCAAGGGCGAGTCAGCACCCTCTCAATCCCAAAGTGGCTCGCCGTTGGTTCATCCAGCACTGCCACCTCAACTACACCGCATCTGGAAAATGACCTCGTGCCTGCAGAAAACGTTGTTTTGTATGATTTTGCCGGGTATGGTCAGCAACCAAACGCTCGTCTGGCCATGGACAAAGTTGAAGCCCATCTGGACAAGCAGTACCGACAGACACGGGAGTTATTCGGACCAGCATTATCACCTTTTACAATCATCCCCAGCACTGTGACGGTCATTGATGAGTCTGGAGCCCCAGATGCTGCCACTGCTGATGACGATCAGTCTGCGCCTTCTCAAAAGACAACACCACCCAACACTGCATCGTCCATAATTCTGCAGTTCCTGGAGGGCGGAGCATATGCGCACACGCTCCCAGATGCCTGCCTGTACTTTATCCTGTACGACCTCAAGCCAGTGGACCTTGAATTTATGAAGCGCATCATGCATCAGGTGAACCTGATCCCAGTCCTAGCCAAGGCCGATACGCTCTCGGTCAATCAGCTTTGGCGGGCGAAACAACGCATCCTGAAGCAGCTCCAGACTCACAACATTGAATTCTTCCGCTTTGGATTTGAAATGGAGGAGCTCCAAGAGATGGCAGCCGACAAACTACCAGGTGGCCCTCCTTTTGCCTTGTCAACGGCCGAGGTGTCGTCGATTCTCCATTGCGGTGATAGCTTGCGTGACCTGGCAATTGCTATCAACAACGGTACCATCACCCATACCAACTCGGACTTGAGCCTGCTTCAAACCCTCTTACTCGGCTCCAAAACCCACATGCTCCATAGAGCGGCCGCTCAAAAGTTTTTGAGCCGATGGCAGGCTGAGGTCGGTGGTCCACCACCCACACCAGTGGCAGCAACAACAACGACCGCTCCTCCTGCTCCTCCTACTGCCCCTACTCGCCCAAAGGATGAAAGCAGCAATCCCGACAATGAGGCGAGCACCAATGGCAGCATCAACCACAACCATAATAACACCAGCACAGTAAATGGCCCTCCCAACAGCAATGGAAGCACAGTCGCAGGAACGAGTGTTGCTGCCACATCTCCTGCGCTAACCAACATCAACACTGCTTTGAACTCTGCTTCGGCTACGCCAGCTGCACCTAGCACACCCATAGCTACGACCCCTACACTGACATCAAAAACGGCCTCTACAACAACAGCAACAACGACAGGAGCTCGCCCATTGAGCACGCAGGAGGAAGAAGTGGTGGCACAAGTGGTCAAGCTGAGCCGTGCAACGAGCGTTATGCGGCGTTCCCCGAGCATCAAAAACTTTCATAACGGAGCGCTGATCCAAGATGGACCAGTGCCATCGGTGCCTCCAGTCAATACGGCACTTTTGAACGCCTGAGTTTTCTCATGATACTTTTTTTCAGATTGCATGCGAAATACAAAAGCACAGAGAAGTTTTTTTTAAATAAAAAATACAATTTCATATATACCACGAGAATTCACGCTTTTTCCGTTTGACGTTCTTTTCTGTTTGTTGTCGTTGTTGATGTCTTTGTGGTTATTATCATGGTCATGAAAAAAGACTATATGAAGAATGCTGTTCATAACACAAAAGAGAAACATGAAACGTACAAACAAAAATAACACTCTATTTGAAAGGAAAGGCGACAATAACAAAAAACAATAAAATCAAATTACATTGGACCGGCATTACCACTTGGCATGCTTGCCGAGTCCATATCGTTCAATAACCTTCTCAGCACCCTCAAGGTTCTTGGTCAATCCTTGGCCAACAATGGTGACCTCTCCCGTACCACCGGTCACGGCTGCAACGCGGTGGCCAAAAACGCGACGGGAGACGCGGACAATATCTTGCAATGTGACAGACTGAATCTTGCGGCAGAGCTCATCCACAGGAACCTTATAGCCGTGGACCTGAACTTGCCGTCCGAGATCCTCGAGCTGCACCATCTTGGACTCGAGGTTCATCAAAACACTCGATCGCAGCTGGTTCTTGGCCCGATCCAGCTCGTTCTGCTGGATGCTACCCCGTCCGGTCGTCCGAGTCGTCAGCTCCAGCTCGCGGACAATGACCTCCAACAGCATCGACTCGTAACCAGGGTAACATGAGCCTGAAATGCCAAAAAGACCCGAGTCCGAGTAGCAGTGGTTGAAAGACATGCACGACTCGATCCAGTTGTAGTGGTTCAACACATTTGTAAACAGTCGTGAGTACATGCCCTTGCCTGGACCTCCAGCCGAGAACGAGCTGCCACCACCCATCAACAGCTGCAGCGTCGCCAGTGCGTAGATATCGTCGTCATGAATTGAGAGACCCTCAAAGGCCACATACAGGTGCGTAAAAGGTTGGGTATCGTCCTCGATGAGCATTGTACCGCCCGTGTATTGGGCCGCCTCGCGTTGCTGACCATCACCGTCACCGGGGATCAAAACCTTTGAAGACTTTTTGCCGAAAAGGGATGAGAAAACACCGCCCTTGGAAGAAGAGGAAGTTGTTGTGTTGGTCGATGCCTTGTCATCCTTGGAGCTCTTCATATCGCCAAAGCACCTTTCGGCCAATTCGACCACTTTCTCATGGTCAGCACCAATGGCTGAAACGACGATGCGGTCAGATCGGTACCACCGCTGAAGATACTGTTCAATGTTTGCTGGTGTCATTGTCTCCAGGTTTTCCATCGGGCACAAAAGTGGGTTGCCGAGCGTTTTGTTGTTATAAGCGACTGTATGCAGCAGCTCGGGAAGGATCATTTCTGGCTTGGACCAGTAGTCCTGAATCTCATGTCCTGCAGACACCTTATGATCTTCCAGCTCCTCGGGGGTGATGACAGGGTTACGGATCGTGTCCGCCATAATCTCCAGCATCTTGGGCAGATCCTGAGGCAGTAGTGCTGACTGATACATGATGGATTCGCGAGAGCTCGAACACATGACGTTGCCGCCCGCTGCTTCCAGATCCGCCATCATCTTCTCGTTCGATCGGTTCTTTGTGCTCTAAAGAGAGTGAGTGAAATACAAAATGTTCATTTTAGTACAAATGTTTCATAATTTCAACAGCCTTATCCTTCCATTGTGCTGCTGATTCATATAACCCTCAAAAAAAGAATTAATTTACCTTGAAGGCAAGACGATCTAGGATATGGCTGACACCACGAGTGGCATCATCTTCGTAGCGCGATCCGGCGTCAACATAGACACCCAGTGAGGCAAAGTGACCGCCCGAGTTCTCTGTAGCTACACGCACGCCATTTGGAAGTTGGGTGACCTTGGTCTCGGCGCCTTTTGCTCCTGTTGTCGATGTGGATGGTGAGGACGCCTTGGCCCTGAGCTGATCTGAAGTCTAAGTATATAGTCATCAAGGAATAATATGAGTTATATCTAAGTAAAATGCACATTTCACTTATAGTCTGTGCAGCTATAAAGACAGACAGACAGACATAAAAGGAGAAAGGAAGAATGAAAACGGATCGCGCAGCTTCCTTGTGTTGACCTTCTATGCTCCGATGCACAAATCGTTCCTGTCAAAATATGGATATTCGACATATGAAGCATGCTAGCTCGATAACGTTATTACCTGGAGGACCTCTGACTGAGCTGTAGCCTGCTGGTGCTTGTTCATGCGGGACACCATAGGCTGAGCCCAATGGGCCTTCTTAGCCAGGGACCGGGAAAGGGGAAGCACATTGCGTGCCAGTGCAGAGGTGAGCTGCTTGGACATGACAATAAGTAATGGAGAGGAAAAAGAAGGAGAGAGTAGGCCCCCAGAGGAAAAGGAAACTAAAAGTAAGTGTGGGGCAGGCGGAGGGAGAACAGAAGCGGAAAGAACAATGAAGGAACGGAAACAAAAAGCAATGTGAATGCCCCTACTCCGTCATTGCTCACTCAAAATCTCCTTAATGGGTTCCTGATCTCCAAGTGGCTTGGTAGAGGGGCGCAACCAAAAAGTCTGAAGCAACCTTGTTAGGCTGCCCAAAGGCGGGCATTCGCATCAGACCTTTCTCGACAGGACACAGCCGTTCTACACCATGGTAACAAGCAATATGGATGCATGCTAGAAGACATCATTCTGGACACGGACAAGACCACTAAATGCATCCATTGACACACACAAACACATGTCCACAATAGCCCACCCAGTTTCTCACCAGCCTTGTCAAAGAGAACGGTACGAACCGCAGGATGTTTGTCTGGCACAGGGGTCCCACGATCGTTACAAAAGGGAAAAAGAGGAATGGTATTCTTAGAAACGAATTCTCTTCTAACGCGTCTGGAATGTGACTTTTGACTCAATAGCACACGACGACGAGATTTGGTGCGTCGCATGGTCAGCCAAGAACGAGGTCATCACTGGTTCGGCCGATAGCACACTCAAAGTCTGGTATGTCCATTTTCTTAAAAGTAGCTGATATTCTCGCGTTGGAGCATTTAAATGAAGAAAATGCAAAGGATTAACGTGTCAACCATGTGTTACAATTATAATAGGGATGGAGAAACAGGCGAGCTGAAGGGCACTCTCTCAGGACACCATCTTGCCGTCAACTCAGTCGATGTCAATGAGGACGGCACGCGTAAGACACAATTATGCTAGAATGAAGAATATGGAGAGACGGATCGATGGACCCGTATTTATGACGTGCTAATCAATTGTCTTTCACAATCCTTCTCATAGTTGCCGTCTCGACCTCACTAGATAGTCAGGTCAGAATCTGGGATTTGGCCACCTTGCAACAAAAGAAGGTGCTTGAGATTGAACCTAGTATGTGAGCAAAGAAAAACGGGAGTACCTAAGATCGTTCGACGACCAGAATACTTTCCTATACAAATGATATTGACCCATACCTCGCTTCACATCAAAATTCAACAATTGCTAGTGCAAGCCTGGGGCGCCAAGTTTTCACCTGATGCCACCCAAATCTTGACAGGATCGTCCTCAGGCAATCTTCACCTGTACAACGTCGAGACTGGCGCCAAGGAGAAGACATTTGAAGGTCGTGGACACTTTGCCATGTGTGTCGCATGGGTAAGGAAACACAGTCATGTTATATTTTACAGTGGCTGCAAGTATGTTGAACCTCTGGGGTATATCTGACTTTGGATTCCCTATTCTTACATCCCCTACTGAAAACAGAGCCCCAATGGCGCTTATGTCGCTTGTGGTACAGAGGCTGCATCAGACTCGGCAACGGTTCTCCTCTTTGAAGCTTCTACTGGAAAGCTCTTGCACAGCTACAAAGGTAAAACGAGAACTTCTTTGTTCATCCTGGGCCAGTGGATATTGAGGCAACTAAAACACACGTAATGGTGACTGACGCAATGTGGAAATCGTTCTTTCAACAAATAGGCCATGCCATGACAGTGCGATCGATTGCATTTTCCCCAGACTCGACAAAGCTCGTCTCAGGTTCTGACGACGGCCGCATCATGATCTACGATACGTATGTTGAAACCTGTTTATATGGGAGAGAATAACTACACCTATTGATATCTCCAGCCTACTAATGTCATGGAGACTTGTTGTTGTTTGACAGCGTTCATGGCGATACTATCCGTGCACTTTCAGGACACTCCTCATGGGTCATTAGTGTAGCATTGAGCAACGATGGAGTTCATCTTGCAAGTGGGTAAGTTATTTTGTGATCTTGGTGATTATCTTCATACTTTCGCTTCTGATATGAATATTCCAGGTACACAGAAGTGAACTCGACACTGACACTTTGACGTTTTCAATCTCATAGATCGAGTGACCATAAGGTCAAGCTCTGGGACCTTGTGGCAGATCAGTGCATTGATACCCTGGACGGACATTCGGGACAGGTGTGGGGTCTCGCATGGAACAAGCAGGGCAACAAGGCTGTCTCGGTCGCAGAGGATCGCAGCATACGGTACTACTCCAGCACTTCTGCTTAGAGGACTTAAAATTGCTTGGCTTGGCCTCATAGAAACGACTCAAGAGAATGAGATGTTCGCTGTGGCACCAATAAATCTCTCCCACAGACTGCACGAGTAGGAAAGATTGGCTGCTGTCTTCAGTTTTCCCTTGCAAGAAGCCAGAAGTTCCGTAGCACAAGCTGGAATTCCAGCTTCAATAGAATAAGGAGAAGACTTTACCGTGCAATGTAAAAACTAAACAATCCGAGTTGCGCGTAAATGTCTCCAACAACAAAATGATAAGGCTTGATCATATCAGCTGCGTTCAATCTAGAACATTATATTCCTCTAATCGCGAAAATCGCACAGATGAAATATTTATTCATTGTCGAAGATATCTGTCCGCCGGATCACCCTCGGTTATTCAGCCAGCGGTCGGATTGAAGGAGTACGATTCAATTTTGAGCATCAATCCGGAGTATGCATGTGTTTTATCCAAGGAAACATGCTTTGTTTGCTCCGTTCTACATGGATCCTAGTAGCATGTAATTACTATTTTGTAATTTTACACACTCCTCTATTTTCTGACACCACCTTTGAATATTTCCTGAATTAGAAGCCAACTCTGATCTTTCCTCAAGTTTTATATCATTAGAGCCATATTCTTTTCAGAAGACACACGCAAGGGAGCTGCTGCCTGGTAGTCGACGACCACTATTTTTCATTCATTGTCCAATATGAATGCAGTTGATTCTAGATGTAGGGTGTCCGACTTTGAAAAAAAAAAGACGAATACGGCTATTGAAAAAAAAAGATGGCAATACTTCGACGGATCTAATAGCTCCAGTTCGATGGATAAAAAGTTCATGGTGGTATGGCTAGAGTCCCGCTCAACGGCAGGAATCTGATAGTCTAATGACCATAAATGGAATGTATCAATTCGACGATTGACTAGGTCAAGGTCAACCCAGAACTGGCCATTTTCCCAAAAAGAAAATTTGACATTCTAAAACATCAAAGGAGGATCCGACGCCAGCGGGATTCGAACCCGCGACCTTCGGTTCCGGAGACCGATGTCGTATCCACTAGACTATGGCGCCAATCACGTACTAATTTCCTAATAAGGATTCAAAATGTGAACGGCCTAGGTATTTCAGAAACCCATGTGACATCACGTGATATCTACGCCACCAATATGGCGTTTTTTTGGCCGCCAACCTTTTTTTTTTTTTTTT
>JAAAIY010000249.1:0-44314 GCA_016098105.1 Actinomortierella wolfii
CTAGCTAGCATATCCATCAATCATTCTCAGTGTAAGTGGTTTACAGAAGCATTGAAATGCCAGAGAAATGAAGACGCATGGTGACGTTATCAACAGAGGGTAGTGTGAAAGTGAAAAGAGAGGCGGCAAGGAACATTTGGTGTCAGGTCGCTACTCCAGTGTATTGACAGCATTCTGCATCGAGCTCTGTAAGCCGGATGATCCACCTGCTGCTGCTGGCCCCAGTGCAATCTCCAGTACATGCTGCCTCATGCGCTGTGGAGCTATAGAGAGTCTTCGTTGAAGGCTAGTCCTGAGTCTCAAAAGCAACATAGATTCGGATTGGAACGTCAAAAAAGTCAAGATTCCTCGCCCCATGAGATCCAGTGTGCTTCCATGAAACTGCTGAAAGGTATTGATGCAAGTCCTTTGACAGCATGTGTCCTGGAAATCATGATGTCGAAAAAGGATCCTGGACGCCTTCAGTAGATCTATATATGTACAGTTATAACCCCTAGTACATATACATAGTTACAACTCCTTGGTATCCATAGCATACCTGAAGCCACGGGGACAATGTTGCTGAAATGCTCTGAGTACGTGTCCCGTGGGATATTCCTTGATTCCATTGTGCGACCTCCCGAAAAGTACATGTACAAAGAGCATACGCCTCAGGCATAGTACCACTGGAGCATCCTTTAGGATCCATGATGAGTCTCGTTCGTGGACATTTGATTGCAAGCGTCATGATTCAGTAAGCCCGCAGCCTCCTCTCTGCATACTGAAGCTCATTCCAGTCGAGAGGTGCGATAGTCATCCATGAGCCATTGGTGAATCAGGTGGCTGCTGGTGTCAAGTGTGCCTGTTCCTTGAGCGACGAACTGCATCAACACCATTTGATCCTTCACTTGACCAAGGACATGCCTCAAGCGCTCACAAATCATGTCTTTTGCTTTGTCAACAGTATCAAGAGCACGGAAAAATCCTCTATAACAAAAAAGTCGAATCATTGTACTTTTAGGATGAGTAACATAAAGGACAGATTGTGCACATGTTGTTCGTCAAGGGTATAATGAATCTCAAAACATACCTTCATCGGCCGCTCTAGAACGTAAAGCTGACACACTTCCCGTCACTCCGTAAAGTTTCCTTCATGACTTGCAAAGAAACTACTTGAAAACTTGCAACGATGTCATTACACAATCTCAGCTCCTCTAGGGTCCTTGAGACCGTATCATAGCGCCATGACACTCTTCTTGTCGCCATCCAGATGTTGGTGAGCCTCGAAGATAGATCTTCAAGGATGAAGAGATGGCTGTTATGGATCAGGCAACCGCTGGATCTGAAGAGCTGCCAACAAAAACACCATGTGCCAGGCAGACTGGAAAAGGGCTCGAAATCACGGATCCTCCGGAACGAACAGTAGAGTGTCCTCCAAAGACAAAACATCCTGTGCTCCACCCGGTATGGAAATGGAAAATGGTCATCTAACGGTTGTCGTCGCCACTGACGGCGGAAATGCAAGCGGTAAAGTAAACGAAGAAGGCCGATTTGCCGATCCCATATGTACTTGTAACAACGACTTGCGTTTTGTGTAATAATAACGCCGCTGCAACTTCTAACATCTTGAGGACTGTGTCGTGTGTAAGCTCTTTGAACGAAGAATCTGTTTGTTTCAGCAACAGGATATTGGGCGCTGTGAGGAGTTGACATCTTGTCCAATTCACTGATGTTGGAGCCGTGATTTTCTATGTCAGTGCGAGACTGGGAGCAGCTGAGGTCGACCAGTCCATCAATATCCTGGCCAATGAAGCATACCAGTGTTCCCTTTTCCTTGTCCTCCAGTAGTGAGAGGCCAGGGGCCAGCCTTCGCAACCATACAACATACAATTATGCCTCCTCCTGAAAGCTGAAATAAGGCTCTATGAGAACAAATAACGTAAAGCAGGTACAACCAAGAGTATTAGCAACTGGTACAGTTAAAAATCAGATGGTCATCAACACAATCATAGGACTACTAACCTCTGCTCTCTTCAGTCTCTTTTAAAGCTATCGACAGAAAATGTATTAAACAACGCACAATTAGAGACGGAGCAACCACACGTAACGATGTTCAAGCTACAATGGAAACATGGCATGTTGGCATTACCTGCACAATGATGTGGATGGTTCGTATAGAGAAAGCCGATTGAAAAGCTTTGGACGCGTCATTCCCTGAACTGGGCTCAGTGACAAAGTCCATTGACATGAAGAGAACAGGCCGGGGTTGCTGGTCGCAATGATTGGGTGATTGACGGCGCCCCAACCTGAGATCCCACGCATCGACATTGTATACGCGCGAGCATTCGAACATTCTCTGTTGTGATGAGTTTCTTAAGCTCTCCAGCTATTGTTGTGGCTGATACTGAGGCTGGGAAGGCGTTAGAGGCAGTCGCTCCTTCGATATGACAGAGCAGGGTTAGGGCGGGTGCAGTGGTGTTATGATGAAAGATGGACGGTGAAGAATCAAAAGATTATGAGGATGGTGAAAACAAAACAGAGAGTTGAGGTGAGGACGTTGAGAGAGGAGCGAGAAAGATCACAAAAAAAGGGACGCGTCAAAAAAAAATTTTCACACAGACTGGGCATGTGTGCAACATAAATCCTCTCTCTTCGTCTCTCCCCTTTCACAGATGTACTGGTCCCTTCACAGGCGTACTGGTACCCACCCTGACCTCTCTCACATCGAATGACATGGGGCTCCATCATCATCTTGAGGGAATGCTCTACATGTAGCCAAAAGGTAAACGGATTTTTTTGGAAATGGCACACATAGAGTATGTCCCTGGAGAGTGTCGAGCAAGAAGGTGAGGTAGACCATTCGTTTTCCTGGACGAAGGGTGCATTGACCACATCACTGTGCATGAGATCCCAGACGAGGACCAATGCTCTCTCATGGGCTTTCTCATAGAGAATGAGGATGTTTTTAAGCAGGTTTCTGGGGAACAGTTTTTGCCTCGACCGTTCGCTTTCCCCTTGCTCTTTGCGTATTCTGGTGCAGTGCTGTGTTGGGTGGGGGTGAGTAGCGAGGTATGGTGGTACCTGAAGGGGTCGATTTATATTTTTGTACCTGAGTATCGAGCCTCTCTGAGAGAAGAAGAGTCGTGTCTTTGAGCCTACAGTTCTCTCACCACCACAGACTAAAAATACGGAGATCCACCAAGATCGAGTATAATACATTAGTGTCTGTGTAGACCACACTGCCGTATAAATGCTTAGCATCCTCATGCATTCATCCTCGCACTTTCTCCTTTCTACATTCACTCACTCACCATCCCATCTTTACAAATGTTCACTTCAATGCGATGTGATTTTGAATGATCGCATTTGCAGCTGGAGTGAACATGATCTACGGGTACACTTGTATTGTATGATTGTTTGTCATATCTAACTCGTTGGTATATTGGTCGTTGTATGGCTATTTTGCTTTTCGTTCCCTCGAGGATGGTAGCAATGGAGATGGACAACTGTCCTGTTGGCTCCCTCGAGGTCTTCTCTCAATCTGGAAACATGGTTGTTAGCATGCTTCTTGTTGGTGCTCTCGCCAATACCGTTCTTAATGATAACTCAGGCATGATATGGTTCACCAGTGACAACCACATCATGGGCATTTGTTCCCATCTTTTTTGGCATAATACCAGATGCGTTGATTTGATATTCATTGGGACATTGCTAGCATCAATTGATGTATCCCTTCATAAACATAAATGGGTCTACTTTATTGCATTTTCCATGGTCACCAAGGGCTTCGAAGTCATTGCACTTGTAACTTGTTGGAGAGGACGTGTCAGGCATGTTTGTGGTACTTCGACATTACCTTACGCTATTCCCTATTCACGCTATGCTATCACTTAGTAACTAGTCATAGTCATGCTAGATACTAGCACTACCTTTACATTTATAACCAGCTTCACCTGCCCTTCAAAATGCCAATAAAATGGATAGTGTTTTGCATATATGTGACCACACTTGCGTTTTTATTTCACATCCAAATGCTGTAAACATGCAACCTTAACATCCAGAGAAAGTCAGAAAGTGGCTCACAAGTGACATTATATTCAGCTACAAGTGCTCCACAAATATTGGAGATACCAAGTTGACATTTTGTTGTATCATGACCTGTAAGCATAGTGGTCCATTTGCTGATGTTGCCGAATATATTTCAGTCTGCAAAGCATGCTGCCTCACGCGCCATAGATGTGCAATAAGTTTTTCGCGTACATTCCTTCCTGTACATTGGTAGCCCTTCATCACAAAATCTGTATAGAGTCGCCTCACAATAACAAAAATAAGCCAGGCTATATCATCTGTTGAGATCCAGCGTACTTCAATAGGTCTGTCGATAAACTTTGATGAACAAAATCGTTTTGATATCATAGGTCCTGAGAGTAAAGCTTTAGGAAAGATATCTGGGAGCTATCAGCCGACGCACACAAGCATAGTTATGACGTTTAGAAATGCACAACGTACCTGCAGCCACTAGGAGAAGATGTGAGTCCCGAGCGATATGCAGCTGTGAGAGACTGTCCTGTTTCGTGATCCATAATTTCGAACCTGTGAACTCCTTTTAGGGAGGCACAAAGCACTAAAGCTTCAAACGTGATGTCGCAAAAGCTTCATCAACATCTGGGCACAAGAAATTTTGAATTGGTAAGTCGACAACCTTCTCCGCAGTGTTTGCTTGCCTCCATAGATACCTATCTGTAGGTGAGCGGTAAATCAAACAGCCACTGGAGTCAAGTGTGCCTTTCCCTTCCGTGAAGAACTGCTGGACATTATTGATCCAATCGAGCGCTGGTCCAAGGAATTAGTACCTCATGTCCTTTGTGTCCTGAGCATTATCACGGATAAGGTCCAACTCCTAGTTAATAAAAATAGCCCGAGATAAAAAGAGTTGGCATGAGTGATAGAAGTTGGGTTGCTTGCGTACTGATGGACTCCAAAGTTACTCTGATCAAAGAAATGACAATCCCTGCAGATAAGCCCATCATTCTATCCATGATATGCATCGGTAAACCGCCAATCTTGTTGTAGAGTTCCTTCATGGTGCCTGAATGAGTTGCCCGGAAACTAGTATCCTACACCACGTTTAGTGTGGAGGACGACAAATGGAGGACTGGCTGTCAGTAACTTTTCCAAGAAGAAGGTGGTTGGCAAAGTAAACAAGGACATCCAATGTGCCAATCCTCGATGTATCCGTAACAACGACAATGAGTTAAACATGTCCGCCCGCCCACATCCTGATCAATGACTCCAGGTGGCGAAACTCACTCTCGGTTGGTCAGATGAGAGAAGTTAGATCTATCATTCACCACAGCCTTATTCATGAGATCAGCCTCCGCACTCGCATCCATCTATACACGCGCACGAAAACGTTTCCTTGCAGTAAAAGAGTTCTATGAGGACAATGGACGCGAAGGGGGACAAACAAAAATATATTAGTAACTTGAAAGAACTGAAGGATGACCATCTGCATGGCCAGTGGTATATACTCACCAGACTGCACTTTTCAACTTCTTTTCAAAAACTATTGAAGCGGGTATATTAAAGACATCAGTGAATATTCAACTTCAACGTGATGTTTCATGGATGGGTTGCAATTGAACATTGGTGGATTGCCAATTACCTGAGGGAAGGCACTAGACGATGACATGAATGACATTCTCAGGTAGCTTAGCATCAAAGATTTTGAAGAGCTTGCTGGTCGCCTTGAAATGCTTCCTCTCGAGACATGGTCCAACAGATGGGCTGCTCATCATCAATTAAGCAACACCAATAGACATTGACGCCGTCGACAAGTACCGCACTAAATGATCATGGTGCAATGTCTCCTTCAACATGGCAGAGCAGTGTTATAGTGGAAGTGGCCGTGTTTTAGGGGATATGATGGGGAAAAAAGTGGTGTAGGAAGTAAGCATGGGACGATTGAAAAAAGGCAATTTGGAGAGAGAGGAAGGGGATGAAAAACAGGAAGAGGAAACGAAGACACTGACAGAAATTTATAGATTTGATTCCAAACCCCCTTTGTGATCCACGGCGATACTTGAGAGAGGCACAACAATCTCGGATGACTCCGCCCACTTCCTTTACGTGGCTCCTATTTACTTTACTACTAGCGCCTGTTGAAATGCCAAGATGATGCGGCTGGTGAAATACCGGCTACATGTTGCTGATGGCACGCCATGCTGCAAACCACTGTCAGATAGCAAAATATACCCTTAACCGTCACCATTATGCGTACACTAGATAAAATTGCCATAGTCCACCGTCGTTTCAAGTCAATGGTGCATAACCCAAATCCTTTTTCTTCAATCGTACATTCACGTAACCCCACCATTTCCTTGCTCAGTTTCCTTTGAACCTTTCATTCTGAATAGTGTTCTCCCTCCACAAGGCACCCAAAGGTTATCAGCATTAAGCTCATGTGACCATACATAGCCAATTGTATCCTGTCTTCGGATGCACTTTGCACTGACATTAACAAAGTCCAACGAGCATTGCAGATAATAGGAGGCTTTCCATGTTTACAGGGTTCAAGCTTTTTTCTAAACAAGTTAATAACGAACCGCAATAGTAAGAAAGAAAAGAAGTAAGGATTGCTTTTTTAAAAATAATGTATATACTGTACATAAGAACCCTAGTACCCGCCTCACTGAATTGAGCTCTTAATCTCAGAAACACATTAAAAAAGACCATACAGATGGCATTCGTTGTTGTGGAGAAATATAATGAAATTTCATGATAGGTCATCGGACCCATTCTTCGACTAGTATATCTCTCTGATACTCATATTTCGAATACTCTCCTTTGGCTTTCAATATAGCTTAAACACGTTGTGGCATGGAAGTATAATCATAGGGTTCTTCTTAATTACGAACAAAATAGCATGAAGAAGAGTAGGAGTAACTAGAATGGGTGCTAACCGCTCACAGGTTGCTTATCTTTTGTCGCTTTCAATTTCAGCTTCTTAGTTGCCAGTAATCTCGTGCACTTTTCATTGTCACTTCAGGTTCGCTGCCTTAATCTTATTTTCTATGCATAGCTTCCTGTCATTCGCAATATGTTTCAATAACTAGCAAATTGAATGAGTCCTTCGTGGTTTTGTGGTTTACCGAGCGGGAAGTGATTGCGGCAATGATAGTCTTCTTTGGAGCTCTTTGCGGCATTTGCTTGAACGGTGTTCTGCGACTCTTCTGTTAGATTTAGTGAAGTAAAAGCAAAAGCACACATAACACACTTCCGTCTGGAATGTGACAGCTTGGCCGAAGAAGAAATTATTGGAGTAGCTGGGCACAGATGGTGAAGGTGCGTGAAGAGCCCTGACTTAAAGAAAATACGTAGATGTTTAATTGTCACTCTTGTAATTGCTCTGTATTATGACAGAGAATAGGTTGAGCAAATTGGGATAATCGGGATGTGTTCATTACCACCTACCCTAATGATTTAAATAGGCTATGGTTCTGTCGTGGCTGATAGTAAAAAGGCAATTAACTTCTGCACAAACATCTATACACTCTCATATGATGCTTGATCCAGGGATTGTGTTGAAAATCGCGTCCTTTGCTGTTGAGTAGCATCCTCCATTTGAGTGCGGTATTCGTGGGTAATGATAACAGACTTTCATGCATTACCATATTTCCACCACGAAGCTATCTTTCGTCCCTCCTAACTATATGGTCCTCGCCTTCAGAGCAAAGACTTGTGTCGTCATGCTATTCGATTCCGCTGAGAAAGAAGAATGATTGGGAGATAGTCGAGATATTAGACGATCATCGAAAGTGAAAAAAGGAGCTACGTGCATGAACGGGAGTTGTGGAAAGATCGGTGTGGTAAACCCCTGAATGAAATCTAGCGCTAGATAGTGGCAGAAGGAAGCCACACGCGTGCATCAACGTGAGAAAGAGAAACAGCAATGCAATGCCCCTTTTGCTTCTACCTGTCTATCTGATCTGGCCGTATCTCTATTTCCTCCTTTTTTTTTGCTGAAACTGGTCCGTCCCAAAAGCAAAGCCCAGCTATGTCATACATTTTCTCATATGCTCATTGTTTGATTCTCCTTCTCCTTTACACGTGAACCACATTTACCTATCTTCACATCTATACGTCTTTTTGTCCTTAGCTATACATTCATGCTCTCAATTTCAGAAGCGTATAATGCTTGTGTCTCGTCGCCTTGCCCTTTGTATGTTTGCGGTACTGCACATAGTTTTCCCGTTGCTCGTACCCTCATACGATGCCTCTTTCGCTATACGCGCTGATTGGACTGCAAAAAGCACTTTTAATCCATATTTCACGTCAAAACGATTCTCAATGAACGGAGTGTTGTAAGCAATAGAATAGCTTTACGGCTCTGGGCTGCTGTGATTATGACTATTATTCTATATACTAGATAGCTAAGCTAGGAAGACAACAGGTTAGAAGGCAGCCAGGCCACTCTTACCTCAATAAAAATATTGTTCAGGTACATGGAAAAAGGCAGATGGTTGAGAAATTGAAATAAGACGAAGCGAGAAGAATGATTCTCTGAGAGGGATGGCACATGGCGTTATGCTAATGGCCAGCAAAGAATCAGGAAGGATGAAAAACAGCAACATAGGACAAAGTAGGAAGGGGACGATGAGAGGATCCCTCGTCGGTCTTTTCGTGGACATACCATAAAAACACTCCTCTTCATTGCGCCTCACTCCAAGTGTACTATAAGTGTACTCACTCCAGAGAATTCTATGGCAGATACAATTTGACAAAGAACGCGTCAGCTTATTGTCGTATGCAAGGTTAAACGAGGAACGAGGAAAATTCTTGTTAGAGGGAATTCATGCGTGTTTTGTCTCCCATTTTCGCGCAAAACATTGAAGTTCGCGGTAGCTTTTAGCTTACTTTGTAGTATGCATGTTTATATAGGTCAGTCCTCCTATGAGTAATGACCAGCAATAAACACTCCATCTTGCTGCACTCACGATGTGGTAATGCAGGGGCTGTGTTCTCTGTACTGTTGCCGCGGTAACGCCGCCGCGCGCCACTTGTCGTATAGATCTAGATTGTATGCTTGAATGGCTGTAAAGCCTTCGTTCACACAGTGCATAACATTCAATGTGGTTGGATGGAAGGTATGTCATGCAAATCTTGCTGGTAGTGATCTCTCTTTCTCTTTTCTCTCTCTCTCTCTCTCTCTCTCTCTCTCTCTCTGCCCATTACGAGTGAGAACTTACTGTTGAGTACCGTGAAGTATAAAAGGATCCTCTATTCACTTTGGAAAGTGCTCGACCACAAAATAATCCCAACCTCCTCAGTCCTCTCTCATTCCATACACTTTAAACTTGGTATGACCTATACCCATCTTGCTTTTTTTTCAAAATACTTCAGCACTACATGTTATCGTATTAACACCTACATATTTTTTGTTAATCTTTAGATTGAAAATGAAGTTCAGTGCTATTCTTATTCTCGTTACTATCGCTACCGTGGCCAATGCACAAGGTTGCTGGAGCATGCTGGAAACTTGCAAATCCGACGGTGTTAAGAAGGACATTGCTCTAGGCAAGTGTCAAGAGGCAGAGCAAAACTGTTCAGCTGAGAAGAATCAGTCTGCAGAGCAAGCTCGCTGTTGGAAGTGCGCCTACACTGAAGTTCAGCGCTGCGTTAACGCCAGCGGAGGTAACTCAGCATTCCCTATCTGTTACAAGAATGGCCTTCGTATGCGCAAGTTTTGCCTGGAAGGCAAGCCATGCGGTTATGAGCGCCCTGGTGAGCTTCACCGGTTCCGCTTCCAGGACGAAGAGTGAGATTCTACAGGAATCAAAGCGCTATATATTCATTGCTGTACATAACTCACATATACAGATGATATTCCTATATCAAGCTTCTCTATTTACTTTTCTCTTTACATTGCGTAACCAGAACTAAGAGTAGAGAAGACAATGCTTAAAATACAAATAAAGCGGTGAAGTTACTTCATATTTGAGGTGTTGCCGAATATTTATCATCTGACACCGTCCAGAGATCCCAATCTTTCTCTTATTCTGCGCGTGACACGCGAAAAGAAGGAATGCACACTGCCTATGAATGGGGACTCGGGTGTCTCTTGCTCTGCATCTAATTGCAAGGGAGAGGGAGAATGGGTGGGATATATCGAGTCCCTAAGCTGTGTCAATTCATAGGCTACAGCCCTAGTTATTCGCCAACGCTCTCCACCATACCCACCATACCCACTATACTCATCATACCCGCAATACCCATCATACTACCGTACCTGAGGTATGACTGTCTATTTCAGTAGAACCATTATTATTTCAGCACAATTTTCACCATTTTCATCTCCCTCTCTCATCACCCTTTCGGCCTTTCCATTTCTTTCTGTGTATGTGGTAACTCTTGCATAGGAGTCATTATGCGCTGCTCGCATTTCTTCTTTTTTGTTTTCATTTCTTCATTTCATATTGCTTGCACTCTTTGATGGTGCTATGTATGTGGTATCTCCTGTGTAGGAGCCATTTCTACAGTCCCTGCCTGCCTTTATTCTTTCTTTTTCATTTCCCATTTTATGTCCACTCCACAATGTTTTGGGCTTTGATGGTGCTGTGTTTGTTGTGAACCTTGTTTTGGAGCCTTTCTGTGTTCCCTGCATTGCTTCGATTTTTTTTTTTTTTTTGCCCATATCACTCCAACTACCCGTGTGCTTTGATGGTGATGTGTATGTCGTATGTCCTGTGCATGTGCATGTGCCCATGTCATCATATGGCATGGCACGTCAATACTCTCGCTTGGTGTTAATCTTGGTGTACCTTTGTAAGTGGGATAAGCACTCCGTACATTGCACTTGAATGCCTTAGCTACTGAGAAGACCCTTTTTGTATTGAGCCCCTTTTATATATTTGCTCTCTTCAATCGTTCCTTTTTCACTCATTATTCCTTCCTTCCTTTTACCATCAACTACAAAACACTTCTCGACAATGTCCATGGTTATGTTTCCCCCCTCCATTGAACCTGCCTTGCATGAAATCACTCGTGAGGGTCCCATATTCATCATGACTATGGTCGATAACGAAAACAGATTCACAGCTGAAATGTGTAAGGCTATCTGTGAAGCCCTCGACCACGTCCGATGCGTGGTCGATGAAGAATGGCTTGAAGCTGTACTCGTGACAAGAGGACAGGACAAGTTCTATTCGAACGGTTTTCACATGGAGAAGGCCTTTTCGATTCCTGGTTTCAAAGAACATATCTTCATACCTATGCTTAACAAGATCCTACTCTTTGGTATCCCAACGGTTGCCTGCATCAACGGGTAAATGCTTTACCATCGATCGATCATGCTTGATAAAAAAAAAAAAAAAAAAGTGGCAACTCATTTTTCTCTTTTTTTTTTTTTTTTCAAATGCACGCATGGGCACTAATTTTTTTAACTCTCAGTACTGGTTGAATCAGCAATTGAGCAGAACGCTTTTGCTGGAGGATGTCTTTTTGCTATGGCCCACGATTACAGGGTCATGCTTAGCAGCCGTGGCTACATGTGCATGGTAGGGATATCACTCTCTCCTTTGATAGACACTACACGAATACAGATGCCTTTTTTCTAGTCTCCTTCCTCCTAGATTCTGCTTTCTTTCGACCTCTGGTAATTTCCCTCAATTATGAACTCCTTCTCATCACAGGACAGTTCGCCGTTCATCCACCAGAAAGACTGCCATGCTCTCCACCAGCACAACCCCCCCCACGTGTATCGTCTAGACTAGGCGAAGCTCGCCCAACCAATCGACAACCTACACCATTGCCACCAGTTCCAGTCATGCATTCAGTAGTCAAATGTTTGACAACTGGCAGCTCTGTGGTCAACCCATGATAACATTCTTTCTCCATTCATCTCCTCAATCATAACATTACCATCGTTTTCAATTTTGCATCAACCTCTCATGAACATGCAGCGGAAAACTTCCTAATGATCTCAATCTTGCTGGTTTGAGGTCATGTTCATTAGCACACAGCTCTAGCTCTTTGACTGCTTCCCTACTACCTCAGCTTCCGATCCTTGAATCTGTTTTATCCAAAGAAGCTTCAGTCTCGTCTTTTCCGGCATGCACTGTATACAAGAGACTGATGGCAGTTTTGTTTCACTAGGGAGTAGGGACATTCGCAAAGTTGATAGTCGAAGTGCAGGAAGATGGAGGAGGAACCGACGTCCTGGATGACGCGACCAACTGGGCTGATGGAGACGAAGCTGGCGATTTGGCGTCTTTGAGCCTACAACACTCTCATCACCACAGACTAAAAATGCGGTGATCCACAAAGATCGAGTATAATATATTGTATTTTGTTATATAAGTATCAGAGTGTCGATGAACTGCTTGCTCAACACCAACTCAAATAATACAACAGAATACTTCGGAAAGCACGACAAGCATCTCCTCCAGAAGGCTCACCAACTCAGACGGATGTCGGGCTTTACCAGCCATTTGGCTTCTAC
This sequence comes from Actinomortierella wolfii, assembly GCA_016098105.1. NCBI lineage: Eukaryota > Fungi > Mortierellomycota > Mortierellomycetes > Mortierellales > Mortierellaceae > Actinomortierella > Actinomortierella wolfii. Next base: position 12,479 of record JAAAIY010000249.1, read on the forward strand.
TGTCTTGGCAGAATACCAGTCCTGCTTGATCCAACATGGGGTCGAAGGTCTGAGAAGAAAGACAATTGTGGATTGCGGGGTACTCTAAGGCTAATTTGGAGCAGAGAGGCACTCGCCTGAAGCAATAGTCAAGGATAAGACTCTCCGGATCCGAGAATTATTGTAAGTGTAGTTTCCGAGGTAGCGTTCGCAGCCCCGCACTTGCCAGAGCTGACTAACGAAAAGCTTTAATTTTTCTCTTAGGTGCAATTTTATTCTCAATCCATGGTTTCCAAAGAATGACCCATCAGAGTCTGACTGTCTTCATCTTTGGACGTCAATCTTTGGTATTTTGGTTGAGAAAATACAGATCAAGACGTAAGTCCATCTATATATTCTCCATTGCGAGCATTATATCCACATGGATAAGACTGCCGATGTGAGTATTGATACCAAGGGTGTTATATTTTATTTTTTATAACTTAGTGGTGAGACGGCCTTGGTGCATCCAAAACTATGAAGAGAATGCAGCATCTGGAGCACGGAGAAGGAAACAGGCAGGAAAGTTAACTGCATATTTGTAGCAGAAGATATGGAAATATACAACATCGAGTATAAGCGACCCAATGTCAGCAGCACGGAGGTCGCCATTTAAAACAGAAAACACCGTTCGCCTCGCGAGGTGCATCCAGGAAAGTCTTTGTTTGCTTGGTGTCCAGGAGCCAGTGGTTTACATGGCTGGCGTACAAGGTACAAAGGCGAGGCTCGATGCGAGTTCTGAATACATTTTTTTTTGTATCTTTCATTGAGGTTGAGCTGAAATATTGAAATGATTTACTTCTTCCTTCTCTCCCTCCTCTCGCCCTTTTTCCAAAAAAATACAGGATATGCGAGAGCTTTCTATCGGATCTGCCCCATGGATAGTGGTCTTCATGAGGTGGAAAATTAGCGCGATTTGCTATTGAAAATTGCTATCACGTTCATGTTGTTTCTAGGTAATTGAAGAACACTACTCACGGGTGATATTGTCCTGGATCATCACCAATGGACACATTCTGGAAAACAGACTGTGACAATGCCTTTTAAATTGCTACACAACCACAGCTGAACCTCGCATACTGCTTACTTATACATACTCTAGGTCCCACTCTGTTGCTACTGTTCGCCAGTTGTCCAGTGGATACATTCCTCGAAGTCGACCACACCATACTGAGCTCAAACTTGCAGATTCACTCGGCCACCTCAATATGAACTTCCGCCTTTTGAAACACTTGCCAATAATTAATTTTATCCTCTCAAACCCCAAAGCCATTATACATGAAGCGCCTCTCATTTGGGGATGATGGCACAGGATCAATTACGTCGGGTATCAACAGCTCACCGTCAGCAACTGGACAAGGGGTCGAACTGCCTCCACCACATAGCACTCCTGTCAAAACGCGAGGAACTCGGGTTGTCGCTGATTAGGATCTTTCACATTGACAAATAAAAAGAGTTGCCAACATCGTTTGTCAGACTTTGCATAGAGCACATTGAGAATGTTTGAAAATTGCATGATGAAAGGAGAGAAGCCAAGAATACACATGTCAAAAATATCTGTCACTCGTGTGTTGTAAACTCGAGCGGGTAGTCGCACGTCAATGCACATATCAGAACTCCTTTCAGAAACATTGCATTAGTGAAAGAAAAAAAAGATGTTCATGCAAAGCATCTCTTCAACAAATGGCTTAAGCTCAAAGAATCGACGCAACAGAGCGTTTCTATCGATTACAGCACCACTGTGAACGGTTGGTACCCGTTCCTCTTAGCACTAGGTCACGTTTTTAGTCTTATGACTAGATAGAGGACAAGAAATCAATATAAATACTCTCCCATAGCACAGTTAGTGAAAAATGCGGACAATAAAGCCCCTTTTTTGAAAATTAACTCTCGATTCTCCCTCTCGACCTTTTTTCTTGATTTCCTCGATCCCGATCTCGAACACCAACACCATCAGCGTGTTTGATAACCACGTTGGTGAACATCCATGTGCAGTAGATTTACTCCATTTCCATCACCTTGCTCGATACTGTCAGATGGCCTCATAAGTTGGGCCGACGGATTTTATCAACATGTGAATGTATGCGTGCAAGCTGGATACTTCAATTTTTCCATCGATTTCTTGCTAGCCTTTGTTAGTATGTTGTTCTACATTACAAGCGAGCCATACTCTGTCGATCCCTACTTCAGCGTTCACGATCTTGACAGATACTTAGCCATTCTTCCATGCTAAAGCACAAATGTTCTAGTGCTAACATGTTTACAAGAGCTGCTAGCAGTCTACAGTATGGCGAGTGAGTTGGCTCATAAAGACAGGGAACAAAAGGTTAGTGAGTCTACATACAATGTCGAGGAAAGAATGAAGGGAGCAAGGGAGAGTCATAATTTATTGCACTCCGGGGAAGGGGACAGTAATAGAATGACAAAACTTATTTAACCTTTGGGGACTGAAGTCTAGAAAGGATCATCGCTGGTAACCTGGCCTGGCACCTCAGCGCTTTACCATACTGTGCCGCATACGCCTAGAGCTTTCGTGGCGCAGCCTGGGGGTCTTGTCTGAGTTGGATTTTGGAAACGCGTCTTAGTCCAAGAGGGCACGGTTGAACTTGGGGGGGGGAATACCAGTCATTGGTGAACCACTTCTCTGAATGGTGGAACGATTTGTTCATTTCTCATTCCTCCAAGGAGGATCTGACAATTTGGCACCCAATCCTACGAAAAGATTCTGCCACTTTCGGTCAATATGCGTCAACAGCCAGAAAGTGAAGAGCAACTTGCCCAATGGCTGTTGGACATGAGCATCGGTGAAATAGGCAGCGATGGCTGTGTCCACCTTCCAGAATCAATGATTCTTCCACAAGGATCATCGCTAGACAATCTCATCGACAATATATACGACCATGACTTGACCCCCCATGCAGGTGATGCATAGTATTTTGTTGGCCGAACTATTCTGTGTCAAATGGACCCGGAAGTTGACGAAGTTAACAGTAAGACCATGCTTCGCATGGCTGGAGAGGAACATGTGCTGCTATCTTCCGACTATTTGCATATCTCTTCCAGCCATACGTCCATGCCAATTGAGTTGTACGGTATCCCTCCAGGCGGCCTTCCTCATCGTTTGGCACTAAAGATTGGGTGCCCGATCATTCTCTTACGAAATCTTGATCCAGCCAACGGATGTTTCACTGGAACAAGGCTCATGCTCCGAAGTATACACAAGCACGAGCTACGTGCAGATTATGACGGGATTGGAAGAACATCGAGGACGGATTGTTTCGATTCCCAGAGTGCCTATTCTGCCGCCGGATCACGAATCTGATTCTGTTGTGGTTAGGCGACAGTTCCCAGTGCGTCCCGCTTTCGCCATGACAATTAACAAGTCTCAAGGTGTATAGGGCAACTCTGGGCATATACTTGTCACGGGCTTGTCTTCAGTCATAGTCAAGTTGTTACGTTGCGCTATCCCATACTGTCGACCTCAGCGGTATTCACATTCTGTCATCACAGGAGAGAAAATACAGAAACCCAAACGCAATGTAAAAAAAATGTGGTCGAGCAAGTGTTACATGAAACGCTGTAGTCTATGCAGATCGTTTTAAGACTCACCACGAAATAAACTTTTTCTATGAGGTAAACTAACAAGACGAAAGGTGTGCTACACATGAATGATTTTCCTGCGGGCGTAGTCCGCCACTGTGGGTCACAAGTGGCCAACCTGCAAATCCATTTGCTCCTGAAAATTCACGCTTCATAAATTTAGTCTAGACTTGCCAAGATACCTATTGCAAAGATATTAAATAGTTTTCTTTCAACGATTTACTCCACTCTTCATTTTCTTTGTGCGCCTGCTTTATCCCTCTCGATAGTCCATTGATTTTTTCTAAGTTGGTTGCTTTCCCTAACATATTCCTGTCACTATTGATGTATCCTACGTTAAACACTCATTTAGAGAGACTCTTTTACCTTTTCAATTTTTTTGCGATCAATGATAGCTTTATACCCTTACCTGATATGTTTGTGTTAGGAAATTTCCCAGCTTTTATGCCATCTTTCGAGTGGTAAAAGTAATTAAAAACATTAGTAGTGATGATGGAGTAGTTTATGACTGAAAACATCGTTGCTGTTGGGGAAATTATGTGTAGATAACATTATACCTTTGCTGGATGATAGCCTTGCTAGTGCATCACAAGTTCGCCGTAACACCAGACGTGGTTTCATTAACACTAATCGGGTGTCGCGTATGTGGGCACACGAAAAACGTTTATGTTTCCCAGCTCTTCCAACACAGACTGCGCCCGTTGTGATACCCACTAGGTAAATCTGGCGGATACGATACTACATCTGAGAAACCCCTGAGACACCAAGTGTAGCTACCACAAAATTCAAGCGCATCGAAGGTCGGAAGGTATCTCATTGTAAAGAAATGGGGTTTTTTTTTCAGAGCCAACAGAACTGTCAAGATCTAACATAGAGCATATGTCAAATTAGTAGAACTTTGCTTACATATTGCTACACTATCAGAGTACTTGTACCTTGCAATGTGCTTAGCGGTGCATCCATGCTCAATAATGAATAGCATCAGCATTGGGGCAGGTGAATTTGTTGCATACTTGAATTGAGGATGCAGGAACAGGAGCAAAGAGCTCGTAAGAAAGCAGCACACGTATTGAGAGGCTTAGAAAGTTGGTTACTAATGCGCAGGTAGGATTTCCCACGTTTCCCTCGCTGCAAACGTCCTACACTCTTTCCTCCTTACACTCTTCATTCTACAAAGCGGCAACAATCACAACAGCAGCGGCAACGATGGCAACAGTAGTGACACTGCCAAGCAGTATGAACAACAACAACAACAACAACAACAACAACAACAACAACAATAGCAACCAAAACAGAAAGGTGGTGGTAACTTTCGTTGCAAACAACTTGCTCTATCCTTTCCCATCACTTCTCATTCTACAAAGAAGTAGCCTCAAAGCAGCAGCAGCAACAATGCAACAGCAACAGAAGCAGTGGCAACAGCAATGGTAAAAACAAAAAACAGCGGAAATAGCAGTCGTAGCAACCTTCGTTATAAACACACTACTCTCTGTCCTCTCTATTTCACTCCTCATTCTACAAAGAAGCAACAGCAACAGTAACAAAACAACAACAAAGGCAACAACCACAGCAAAAGCAGCAGTGGGCAGCAACTGTGACAACAGCAGTGGCATCAACAACAACAGAAGCAGAAACAGTAGTGCTAGTAACTTTCCCTACCAACACCTTGCATTCTCTCCCTCTCCCTCTTTTTAGAAAGTAACAGCAGTGGCTACAGCAGGGACAAACACTTTCGCACGACAACAATAGTAGCATGGAATGATAACAACAACAGCAACAGGAGCAGGAACAGTGGCAGTGGAGTGGGCCATGGAATGGCAACAGCAGTGGCAGCAACATTTCTTACAAACGCCATGCATTCTCTCTTCGCCCTCTCATTCTACAGAGTAACAGCAGTGGCTACAGCGTAGACAGATACCTTCGCACGACAACAACAGTAGCACGGAGTGGTAACAACAGCAAAAGCAACAGGAGCAGTGGCAGTAACGTATCTGGTGACAACAGCAACAGCAACGGGAACAGAAGCAGTGGAGTGACAGCAACAACAGCAACAGTGGAATGATAACAACGACAGTAGTAGTGGAGCCGTAGCAACAGCAAGAGCGACGGCAACGGCAACATTAACCACAGTAGTAACAACAATAATAGCAGCAATCGAGTGTGAGCAACAGCAAGGACAATAAAAGCGACAGCAATGGAGGCAACAACGGTAGCAGCGGAGTGTGGCGATTGCAACAGAACCAGTATCACGGAGTAACAGCAGTGGCAGCAGCAGAGACAGATACCTTCGCGCAACAACAACAGCAACAGTGGAGTGGTAACAACAGCAACGGCGGCAGCAGCAACACTAACAGTAGAAATAACAACAATAGCATAGCATCAATCGAGTGAGGGCAACAGCAACAACATTTTTAGAGCAGCAGCCACGGAAACAGCAACAACGGTGCAGTATGCAACAGTAATGGTAAACCCAGCAACGACATCAAAGAAAACCAAAGAAAAACAGCAACCATACCACATTGTTCACTCTGTAGCGTACGTAGGATAACGTAGAATCTTGCTAAGTAGGGTAGAAAAGAAGTCTCAAATGCCGTAACTACGCAAATAAAGGTCCCATATATCAACCCATTTCTATTTAAGAAACGAAAAGTTCCCTAGTGATGACTGCGGATAAGCTCTATTATTATGTTAATGGAGATAAGCTCGATTATTATATGGAAGGGTGCTACGGAAGACCAGGCGTTGTTAGAGAGCGAGAGCAATGAGAGTGGAGACCAGCCCTCGGCATCGGTGTCAACAAGCAACTGGAAGGACAACTTAGCCAGCCATAACATTGATTTTTGCATGCTGTCTTACTAGAACAGCTGCACCCGTTTGCCAGACATTAACTACGAGGACTTTCTCCAGCACGCAGAAAGATCAGAGAATGAGATATGCTCACTTACACGCTGCCAATCAATTTGGCACAGAGGAATCACAGAATTAGCTCATTCTCTGATCTTTCTCCGTACTGGAGAAAGTCCTCGTAGTTAATGTCTGGCAAACGGGTGCAGCTGTTCTAGTAAGACAGCATGCAAAAATCAATGTTATGGCTGGCTAAGTTGTCCTTCCAGTTGTTTGTTGACACCGATGCCGAGGGCTGGTCTCCACTCTCATTGCTCTCGCTCTCTAACAACGCCTGGTCTTCCGTAGCACCCTTCTTGTGAAAGCAGCTCAATTTGTTGGACATTTCGTGGTGTAAAGAAATGTGTCTGAGAAGTAAGGGAACTGTGTGTGTATGTGAACTGGAACTATGAACTAAAGAATCAAGGGAAAGGGAAGTGAAGTCCGATTGGAAACCGACTAGGGTCCACATAACCTCTAGCAGGGGTATTTATTGGTCTCTAGTTAAGAGTAACTGATGTCTAGGCCATGATTGCGGTATTTCACCACAATTCCTCCTCCTCTCTGTGAATGTTGTTGGATAAGATAGAGCCAACACCATATGGAATTTCCAAGACTGCGCAATCAGATAACGTATCTTACTTTGCTTTCAAACGCGTATAAAATCGGTGCCTACACTAACATAGCCATCAAGCCAATCATCCAGCGAAGCTGGTCCGAAAGTGTCATGTTTAGTATAACACACACACTCTCTGTTAGCCTGTCCTGCATGTTTACCCAGCTCAAGTCCCAACATTACTAGGCATATGTGTGTTGCCGTTTGGAGAGATGGTGGAGTCCTCTTGTAAACCAGCCATAGTATGATCTTGGGTGACTTGATGACCATTGACAGCCTTGAGAGTGGCCGCCAGATCCTTTTCGATGTCGTTATCCTGAACAGGCTTCACGATATGGGTGTAGCTGGAGAAAAAAGGCGATTAGCAAAGAAAAGAAAATACAATACTAGATCATGAAAAATATGTACACAAAGTCCCTGGCTAGGATTGACAATATAAACCTTGTTCATATCGTGCTCGATGTACGAATAGAAGCAAAGCACGCCTATATTACCTGATGGAAAGGGCCGGACAATGATATTCAACGCATCCAACGCATCCCAACAAGCAAGTCGTTAGAGAGCTTACTGGTCACCATACGATTCTTTTCCAAGACATGGTCCAGCACGGTGAGCTGTGCATCGTCATCATCTAGAATCAGCATTTGCCATATGGCCAGCTCATCAGCTGCAATATGAAAGCCAGAAGCATTATGTTGAAGTCCTTCAGGTCGACGACAGTGTCGTTTCAAGCAATCTTTATAGAATGCATTAGATGTAGTCTCTCCAAGAACGAGGGAGAACAGAGTCGCTGGCGCATAGACTAGGTTGAAAGATAAAGGAGAGATGGTGTGAATGAGATGAATATAATAAGGAAGGAGAGACATGGAACTTGAAGAATGTGGGAGGTAATATAATAGACTTTGGGGAATTTAAGCTCATTTCTTTCTAGCCCACTTTCTGGCTCTAAACCTAGAAGTTGTTACAGTTGTATCTCCTCGTCCAACTGCTTTGGTGTACTGGAAACACGAAGCACTTTGAACGGCATTCAGCACACACCCTCAGACCCTATCGAAAAACACTTCGATATTCATAGTATCCATGGATGTCGCGTAAAATGCATCGAGGCGCGAATAGGAAAGAATAAAACGCAGCTTTCTAGGATTTGGAACCATTGCCGTGGTCGATTTGAAACACCCTCTGAATTCCAGAGGTCACAGCTCATTCTGGTGCAAGCCTATGTGTACCTTGCCCCACGTGATGGTCGTCCTGCCTACAAACATGATGGCTGATGGCGTCCCTGAATGGGGCAACACAATAATCACTTGTTACAGGTAGGAACACCCTTTATGCCCTTTCTACCAAGGATGGGACCACTCCTGCCGCAAATGCCGCAAGTTGGAGGACACCCTGCACCACTATACATATAGTACTCATCTCCTCATGCCCTATTCCACTCCTCCTATTGATCCGAACAGAGTAAAAAGCCTGTCAAGTTGCGATTCCTCCAATGGGAAACTTAGGAAGATACGCTGTACTCTGTTCGTCTAAAGCGCGGGCCTGGACCCCCCTTCACTGATGACCACTGTTCCACATGTAACTGGTTTGACGACAGCCTCCTCGAAGCATGATTCCCTTGGTGAGGCCACAAATTTATTTCAGTGGAAATATAAAAGCGCGGCTCTCGCTATGAATTGATTCCTTGTAGCACGACTGGTATAACCCCCTCCATCCAGAGTTTTACCTTGACCACGCTGCTCTCTCTGCTACAATGCGATGTTAGGACAGTGAACGCACACAGTGACACACATTTGTTGGTCTGTAAATATCTGTCATCCAAATAAGATGTGGCGTTGATTTCTTCCTCTCTTTAAACAGTGAAAACGAAAGACACACCTCTTTTCATCACACAACATACCTGCTCTTCACAACCTTTCGTTTCAGACTCCGCTTGAGTATTCTTTAAACTCGACCGTTTCTCGCAGTGGACATTAGCACAATGTTCTCGAATGTGATACTCATTGGCAACCCAGGTGTGGGTAAAAGCTATCTCTTGAACTCCCTTGGAGCAAACTTCACCTCAGGTTTTAGCGCCGTAGTAGGACTGACCGATAGATGCTCCTATTGTAATGTCAAGCTTGGGACATCTACTGTACGCCTTATAGACGTGCCTGGTCTGCTGGAAGCAACGCAAGAAAGAATCGCTAATAATGCAAGAGTGATTACTGAGGCATTTCGGACAGATGGTCCATTCAAGTTGATTTTTGTATTTGCGGGACAGTCCGGGCGTGTGCCGCCGTCTGATCTTTTCACAATTGGAAAGGTGATGTCGGCCGTTGACTTTGCGGTTGACGTCGGGGTGATTATCAACAATGTGCCGGAGAGTCAAGTGAAACTATATCACGATAACCGAAAACCTATTGTCGAGTCTCTCAACAGCTGTGCGAACGGCAGAATTGTAGATGGGTGGTTTACAGTGATCCCCAATTTCCCTGAAGATAATCCCAAAGGCCCAATGCCGTACATGACTGCATTACTGACGACCATGACTTCCCAAGACATTCCGCGGGTGACACCTATCAGCATGGAAACTAATGAATTCAACCATTTTGTTGAGTTTGTGAAGAGATTCAAGGAATATGTTCGTAATTTGTGGCGCCAATTTCAGGAGTGGTACTTGCCCTTGATGAAATTATGAGAAAAAACGATCCTTCCATTTCTGTGTCCCACAAATTACACCCATGTTAATCCTTGAAATACATCCCAATAAATGATGCAGTAAACATGCTAGTTGAAAACCTTTCTCACGAGTAACAGAAACACCTGACTATTTTCGGGATCGAGTGGTAAGGCACTTGGTTAAAGCAAACCCTGGTAGCTTGGAGATTCGAATAGCTCGAATACATTCCAGTGACTCGAGTGATTCGAAGGCCATAAGCAGTTTGATTAAATGTTGAGGCGGCGAGAAAAATTGAAATTTGACATATTTAGTATAATTCCCAATGGGGACTCTAAAATGGAGATTTTGAAAAAAGTATCACCTTATGGAGCACTCCAGCTTACTTCTTTCGACTGAGTCCCTTGAGCCATTCAAGTCGCCTCTGTCATGTAACCCTTCGAGGCGGATAAAGTCAAAAGTCGACTCCAATATCAGGCCTGGTCGATTCAGGTACCATATCCGACATGATTCGATCATTGAGAACACAAACCTGTTTTGTTCTTATAACCACTAATAAATGATATGCAAGATGATACCATACGTCACGTCTGCTGCAATAGACATTCTTCTCAAAGCCTGTTTGTTCTGTTGTTTGTGAGCGGTACTTATCCATTTGGAGAATGATCATGTGTTCGTTTGCACTCAGGCATTGATGTCGCTGCACAGCACAATCCTATTTCCCAAATGCAGCAGTAATTAAAATTTCATGGGGACGTTACACGTAGAGCAGCATTCAGTCCCTCTCCGGAGCATTTTCTGAAAATGTACAAAACTCCTATCTAATGTTCTTGCATCGTCTCCGCACTTCGTGACTCTACTCTTGACTCTGCAGAGAGTTTTGCTCGATAAGCTGTATTTGAGAATCATCCTGATCTTGTTTTCTCTTATTTACCAAAGCAACAAAAAAAATACTTTCTCACTCTCTAACTCACATATACATCACCTTTTATGACATTGATACCATTAGAGACTCTCGACGGGATGGAACTTACAAATGTGCTTCTCGTTGGCAAATCTGGCGTTGGCAAAAGTTTTCTCCTGAATTCGCTTGGAGGCAAATTTGACTCTGGATTCAGCCTTGTACATGGAAAATCTACAGAGCATTCCTCTTGTGAAGTCACCATCCGCGGGTCTACCATCCGTCTTCTAGATGTACCAGGTCTGCTCGAGGTGTCCAACGAGAATATCGCACGCAATGCCAAGGAGATCACCGAGGCATTACGTGCCAAGGGCAGATTCAAGGTTATATTTGTGCTGTCCGATAACGGAGGTCGCATACATAGCCAGGATCTATATGAGATCGGGAAAGTAATGTCGGCTATTGACTTCTCCATTGATGTTGGAGTAATCTTCAACAGAACGCTTCCGCAACATTTGGAGAGATATAGTGATGCAACCGTGCGAGATACGATTCTCAATCAACTCAACAGTACGGCTAAAGGAAGGTTCAAGCGTGAGTGGTTTGCGGCGATTCCTCTCTTTAACCCAAATGACCCCAAGGGTCCAAGACTAATTATGATCAATCTACTGGAGAGCATGGTGCCCCAGAGGATTCCGACTGTCAAGCCCATCAGGGCCAAGATCAAAGAACTCAACTTCTTTTTGAGTTTTATCAAAAAAATAACCGAGTTTGTCGAAGATCTGTGGGAAAGATTTGTGAAAGCATACAGGAACAGACATTTCTCCATACGCAGAAGATAGATGAACAACCCTCTCCCATCAAATACAATGACTAAACCGCTTTAATGTAGCCAAGAGAACATCCAAAGATATTGATACTCTGTCATATGTAGCCCTGATATTCATGATGGGCGAATTGCTTGCAATACACTCCCCACCATGTAATTTTATTGTGCTCAGCATGTAAACCATCCACTGCCTCCTGCTGACTTGCTACGAGAGGTTGAAAACAACCTCAATAAATCAAAAATGCCGAAATGCATACATTTTATTGTGGAAAGCAATCCTATTTTCGTTGTTACATCAATTTAAACGAAATGCATGTCAGCACAACTTAAGTTATACAAAACTCCATGGTGTTCAGGAGTCGCACCCAACCCTTTTTGTTTGCTCTCACGGTGGGTAACCATTGAAAGTATATAACTGTGTTCACTTTTTTTTATTTGGGCCGTACAATTTGCAGGGAGCCAATATCATTGGGGATTCCCCTCATCGTCATTACACATCTTCTGTTATGACCTTTCTCTTAAATACCACTTTCATCCTCTCCTCTTATCAACCTTTTCATTTTCGTTTTAATCACACCAACCAACCCCCCTTCTTCTTCCTCTTCCCTCCCTCCCTCCCCCTCCCGCTTCGATCTGTAATACCATGACTCCAAACGTTGTACTCATCGGTAATCCTGGTGTAGGCAAGAGCTATCTTTTAAACTCACTTGGAGCAAACTTCCTTTCAGGATTCAGTGTTGTCAAAGGGTTAACGGAGAAGTGGAGCTATTGCGAGAGCAAGGTCGGAGGATCAACAGTGCGCTTGGTTGATACTCCTGGTTTGCTCGAAACATCGGGCGATTTAATGCTACGCAATGCTGAGGAGATCACAAAGGCATTGAGTATGGAAGGCGGATACAAATTGATTTTTGTGCTGAGCGGATGTGCTGGGCGCGTGTCACCGTCTGACCTCTACATGATCAACAAGGTAATGGCCGCCATTGACTTCTCAATTCACGCTGGAGTCATCGTCAACATTGTGCCAAACAATCAAGTTGATCTGTATGAAGAAGCCAGCACGCGAAATAAGATCTGCCAGCAGCTCAACAGCGTTGCCAACAACATGATTAAAAGCGAATGGATGAGAGCTATCCCTTGTTCACTCGATAACAATTTTGAGGGAGCCACTTCAAGAATGACAGAGCTCTTAGAGGACATGATATTCCAAGACATCCCTCATGTAAGGAACATTGCCGCCACATTCATCGAGCACACCCAGTTTGTGGAGTACATGGAACGCACAAACATGGACCATGAACAGGGAGCCATTTGGCTCAAAGAACATATGCCTCAAGAGGACGATGAAGACTATGAGAGCGATGAAGAACCCATCCATGCTAACGTTGCCGATAACAACAAGTTAACTACAGGCCCCGAACAACCATCAGAGCATGAGGAAAGCGCTCTGCTGGTAGAAGGTGCCACTACCATAACTGTTACGAGTAGAGCTGCCAGTGCAGACCAGCTGCTCCACACCCATTTGTCTTCCAAGACTCCACCTACTCAGTTTGAAAGCATTACCCATGAAGTGGAGCCGTATTCATCTTCCCCACCCACAAAAGTTTATGTCATTATTACCCAAACTGAAGAGCTGTATGTATGAATAGGTAGTTGAGTTATTTAACGTAAAAAAACAATAAATCATCTACCAGTAGGTACATTGTGCTGTCGTTGCGAAATATGTTAGGGCATAATAGCAGGAACAACTCGGCATATACCTTTTAATCGATTCCAAGAATAAACACAGTGACATTGGTTTTTAGGACAAACGAAGATCTTCTTCATACGTTGCGAAAGTTACATCTCACTACCCAACTGAGCACTGTAAGAAATACAGGGTGGCTTCAAAGATGGTTTTCAGTGCACTACTTTTACTCTGTCCCCTCGTTGGTGATCATCCATACAAAAAAATACACATACCCATGCTCAACCAAGAATTTTCACATTTTTTTCATCATGAACGCACTAGAGTTGTTCAAATGGCATCAGTTCCGATCCAGTCAGAATAAACGCGCTCCTTTAGAGTATGTCCGCGAATAGAAAGGTTTGCGAAAAAGGTGTGCTAGAAATCCTTTATTTACTTCTGCTTGATAAAAGGATGCTGTAGCGCTTCTTGTGGTGTGATGCGGTGGTCGGGGTTGAGGTGCAGCATCTGCTCCAACAAATTGATGAAATGGTTAACTCTGACCACATCCGCGGGTGCCATATTGCTCGTGTACGGCAAAAGCCGTGTGCGCAAATCCTTGACAGGTTTGGTATACTGGATCGTCTTGACGATGTCCTTCTTGGTCACCTTCTCCACTTCCACCGACAAGAAGTTGCAGTCCTCGTCAAAGTGCTGTCCACTGAATTGGCCCTTACGTACCATCTTCTTCGAGAACGGACCTTTCAGATCCATCATCAGCTTAAGCATTTGGTTGTTGCTGCGGCCTGGGAAGAGAATATGACCGGTAAACAGTTCATACAACGTGCATCCTACCGACCACATATCCAGTGCTGGATCATACGCCATGCCAAGAATAATCTCCGGTGCACGGTAGAATCGACTGACAAGGTACGGTGTGATATCGTTCTCCGATGTGTCCGATGCTGAGCCAAGATCACACAGCTTGAGCACATTGCGTCCCTCATTCACAAGAATGTTGTCTGGTTTGATATCTGCATGCAGGATATTGCTCTTACGAAGCAACGACAACGCCAGGAAGAGCTGCTGAGCATAGATCCGGACAGCGTTAATGTTGATGCCGATACCTTTGCCATACTTCTTGAGCACTTCACGCAGGTTGATCGATAGCGACTCGAACACCAAACACAAGTGTCCACGGTGCTCAAATGACCGCAGCATCCTGACAACATGCTTTTTGTCATTTGGATCGTTGTCAGCAAGACGCTTGAGGATGTCGAGCTCCTTCTTTCCAGCTTTATACATCGCCTCATTATTGCGGAGAATCTTGATCGCCACCTCTGTACCGCCATTCTGATTATCACGCGCCTTGACCACGGAGGAGAACACGCCCTTTCCTAATACACTGGTCACGAGATACCGACCATCCAGGATCTCACCATGGCCGAATCCTATGGGGACATCCCAGGGAAAGAAAAACGGGTTTCAAGTTGAAAATAAGAATAGGCGAGTTAGATAATGAAGCATCCATTGTCATCATACTAGTCGATAACGCGTAGGGAATTATGTATGTGTACTTACGGTAGTAGCCTTCCGCGTCATCCCAGTTGTCTACTAGAGTCGGGTTGTATGCGTTCGCAGCGCCTGACTGGTCGCGAAGATTGGCCTGGCGTGGTACTACATCAACATCCTCATTAGCCAGAGCAAACATATCGTCGACAACATCAAACATGTCAATATCCTCAGATTTTGGAACAGTGGCAGCAGATGCAGTCATCGCTTCTGGACGATTAGTATCGATGGTTCCTTCATGATAGTCTGCAGCTGACATGCCATGCTCCGTGTCTGTGCCTTGTGCAACATGCTCACTGGCATCCTTTGCTTTCAAAAGTGCATTGTTGACAGCCGTAGAATTGTCGGAAAACATGCGATGAGAAGGTCGATCCTCCACTGGGGATCCTGGAGATCCTGGCTGACTATCTCCTGAAATTACAGCATGCCGGTTGAATAATGAGTCGTCCGAGAGGTTTGATGGGGCAATCGAAATTGGTGTGCTTGGTGTACCCGGTGTGGATACCTCTACGGGTGTCGAAGGTGCTTCTGATCCTTTTAGTCGGTTCAGCAACTGCTGTCGTTTCTTCCTTCGCTCAGCCAACAAAGCTTCTTCGTCCTTTTCTTCTTCATCAATAAGAATAGGAATATCAACTTCTACTTCCTTCTCAGCCTCTGGCTTCGGTTCAGACACAGGCTTCACTGAAATCTCTGTTGAGGCTGTCTTAGTCTCTTCTGAAGGTTTGGGCTGCTGTCGCAAGTCGTCAGTTGTTCGACGCTTTGATGATTGCTGAGGTGCTGGTGAGCTAAATTGAGCCAACGACGGAAGACCATGTGGTTAGTCATGATTGAAAAAAATAAATACCAATAAAGTAAAGAAATTTGAAAATGAACTCACCTTTGAGATTCGGACTTGGAGGAAGAAGGACGAGAGCGCTGATCCTTCTCTGATGTATCATGGCGGTCGGTGCGCGATGATCGAGACCTAATATCATCTGAGCGAATAGAACGATCACGGGCATAACGCTCTAATTCACGCTCAAAATCACGGCCATGTTCATCCCTACGTCCAGAGGTTGAAATTGGATGTGTTGATCTGGAAGATCTTCCTGAAGACCGTGAGTAATAGTCCCTATCATAATCCCGGCGGTCGCGAGATCTTGAGCGGGACCTTCGATAATCCCTAGTTGTCATGAAGAAAAGCAAAGAGTAAAAGTGAGTTTGTCCAATCTTTTTGCTATATTGTACAAAGTAGAGCATGCATAAGAAAGCTGAATTACCTGCGAGATCTTGGGCTAGGTGTGCGTCTTGACCGGCTTGAGCGATCGTAGTCATCATCATCATAGCGCGACGACGAACGATTACGCCGTCGACGATCTCGGCTGTGATCACGCTCACGAGAATCATCCCGTGAGTAGTTCCTGGACGATCGGGATCTAGAATGAGAACGGTCTCTTGAGCCACTGCGACGGCGCTTACGATCGCCAGTCGATGAGGCTTCCGAGTGAGTAGGGCTTGACGGCTCTGGGTCTATACTTCTTTTGGCAGGCGTCGACGCTCGCGAGGGGGCCTCGCTGTCTAAGCGAACTGCCTTTAGTCCTTCAGAGGGGCTGGAAGACGAAGACGAGGTCGGCAAAAGATCTGTAGATCTGCTGGATTTCCGAGTAGTGGTGATGTTGGAGGATGAGTTGGCATTGGAGGACAAATCAGAAGCAGATGCACCACCCGACACGGACACTGACAAAGACTGGTCGGTTGATGTGTACTGACGCTGCTTCACCTGTTGGTCGTCCTCTGTCGTCACAGAACGACTATTTGTGCCATTTAGCTGTTCTTGGGAGGTAGGGTCTTCGAGAATATCATTTTCGACGATTTCACCTTCTTCTGTTTCGACAATCTCATGCTGGAGAGGCGACGGGGTCATGTTGAGAGAAAAATATAGAAACGATGACGCACACAAGAAAGATAGACAGATATATGATAGAGAACAAAGAGTCAGTCTACAGCAAATTCCACAGACAAGGTGGTAAAGCGAGAGAAAATGAGCAATGCTTCAGGCAGAATGTCGAACCCAAAACGATGCTACTAGTCGTCGGCTGATTAAATGAGGTAGCGAGAGGGCAGAGTGAGAGAGAGAGTAGGAAGGGTGGACAAAGTCTAAAGACGACCAACCAACCATACATCCCTCCCTCTTCTACCCTCCGCTTGTACGTCACCGAAATAGGAACAATCGCGTGTGCATCGCACACCATTCTACGTTTTTCTACGCACTCTTTATTCCTCTTGCTCCACAACGGCGCTCGGTCATCTCTTCCAGCTACTAGAAGATGGCCTCTTGTCAGAGATACTCCGCTGGCGCAGCCACAGGAACATGCCATTCGCTCCTTGTGGTTGGAGATAAGAGATCGATACTGATTTTGCAGCTGCTAAATGCGCCTCTGCACATGCTCCATGCTGCAATATTGTCCAACCTAGACATCACTTTCTCGTGCAAAACTCGTTGATAATGAAAGCGATATAGCCAATGGTGCATACCTAAAGGAGGCAATGAATAAATGGTTTAACATAAAAGCTGACTACCAACGATCATATCCAGCAAAAATGCCTGAGCACTCGCTTGTTGTACAAGAATGTCCTTTTTAATTTTCATGTCTATTTTCAACAAGAGACTCATCCATCGTCTTGAGAAGGATATTTACAATCCAGCCGAACTCCTCTAGACTGGTTCGTTGAGCATCTCATTTATGCTTCCGCAGATTCGATTGGTTGTCAAAAGTATTCAGCTCGGTCTTCACCATGCTTCGGCCACTACTCTAGCTATCGCCATCGGCCTCTTCGTGGCCATCAAGGTGATGCCTCATAGATTCCCCCCTCACCACGGAGGGTATCAAGATATAATTCAACATCGCTAATTACTTATCTGCTTCTGAATCCAGGACTGGAGTCTTCGTGTTGGACACGAAACGGTTCTTCTTTCCAGAATAAGAGCATGATTCTTCGACGCCATTGTGGATTTGTTGCAGGGGTCTGATCCTCTCTTGCGGCGCTTTCGCCGCTTCTCTCGGTCATACTTGTGTTGCTTCAGTTGTTTGATATGGTCAACACCCTCCAGAAGGACAATCGTTAACCTAACCATTCCCTTCATCTTAAGGTGTAAAGTAAGGTTGGCAAAATCTTCAGGACGGTGTTCCAGATCTTTTTCTAAACACTTTAGGGCGATTTGACCATATTATCTGTCTCTGTGAGATACTGTTCCGTGCCTCCAAGTGTCGTTGTCAGAGAGCATGGCATCTTGTCTTTTGGTGGACGAAGGTAACGCACTGACAAATGTTCGTAAAACTTGAAAGAAGTGAAATGCAAGAGAATATCCATGGGATCTGAAGCTCCAATCGAGGACATAACCGAGGCCACGATTGGCATCAAAGTCGGGATAAGCGAGTACCTTCAAGTATAGTTTGATGTCGGAAATATTCATCATTTGCGCCAATATCCTATTACCAGTGACATCCTTGACGGTCATGTCCTGCGATCAGCCCACGCCAATAATCAATTCAGCTATAATAAAGTCTGTTGGTTTTGTCACGGACCAGTTGACAGCTTCCGTTACGCAGAGGATGAGAGTGGGGTAAAAAAAAAACGCCACATATCTCAACAGCTCCCATTTACGAGACAAGTTGATCAATTGGCATTTCCTAAATAACACGTATCCACCATGTTTCGGTGTTAGTGGAGTAATCTTACTCTGGTTATCCACCAACGCAACTTAAAAATACGATAGTTTTGGGTGACAAGGAGAGTGCTTTCAACCTTCACAGTAACCGTGGTGCCACAGCAGGCTGATGCCCACTACTGACTACATTGAGCTATTTTTATAAAGCTAGCGCGCAATATTAATATATTGGTATATAGCTCTTAGTCGATTTATGTGGTTGGACTCTGAATACATTTCTAGACTTACATATAAGCTTTTTTGAAATCCCTGGACCCGTGGACATACGTGCTCTTGTCTTCACGAAAAGCCTGGTTGGAAACGGACAGAAGATCAAAGGTGGTGTATATTTCTACCGCGACCGTTGTAATGGTAGCAAGATATCCAGTTCGGCAACGATGCCTGCCGAGTCCACGTTAGTACCTGTAGTCATTCATGGCATGCCTTAATGCTTCAAGGGTATCATTTCTGCAATACTCGTGGTTTTGTCTATGGCAAAGCGTCCATAGCCATATCAACTATCAGAGTTCAATTTGAATATCAGCGATGAGGATATTTCAAGCTGGCTGAATGGGCTCGCGGTTGTCATAACCCAAATTTGCACACGAAATTAGGTAGAAATATTCGTCTATTATTAACTTCCAACAAGGGCCCACCGGATACATGTGAACCGTTTGGCCTACACATGTTACCTCGATAACCATAATTTTGATTTTAGCATTGACTCAAACTGCAAGATAAGGATAATACAGTGAACTGAGCGGCTCTAGAATAACACATGGGTGGAGCCAAAAAAAAAAGCTCTCAGTAGACCCTCGTGGAAACCAACCTGACCGAGAGACCGCTGGTACCTAAGCTATTATACAGCCCATAGAGCCGATGCTTCATATGACAAAAACAGTCCAACACTGTTTCCCACCGGCCCTACTGGTAGACTACCAACGGTTTCTAGCGTTAGCGTCGCGACCAACAAATGGAAGACCTCACGGTGTCCATGGTTTGTGCCCCGAAAACTCCACTACATTAACGATTATAGATGTTACTATTACGTAATAAGTGCCCCAAAGAATGATTTTGAACCTACTTTTTTCTGCCCCTACTTTGGGCTAGCTTCCAACCTCACACGCAACTCCAGAATGAAAGCACCAAAGGAGAACCTCGCTTACCTTGATGATTACCTTGACAGTATGTGAGCACACCATTCTACAACAGCAGCTATGTCGCATAGGAGAGAAAGAGCAGAATGAGAGCCTTACGGACAGGCATTATAGCAACACTACAACTCACACGTTCGCGGTCATTCTCGGACTCTTTTTTTTCTGTGAATGCACGTTATAGCGGTCGAATCGCTCCCACTTGAACTTCAGCGTCAGTTTACGCTGATGCAAGAGATGGATGCCAGGGCACAATGTAAGTCAACTCAGACAGGGGTGCACATGCATTATACTCAGGAGTTGGTTAATGGGTAACCCTAACAGACATACAACACTCTTTTCTATTCCTTACTTTCTCTTTTTCAAACAACCAATAGCCATTATGTCGTCCGTTAGCACGCGTGCTGAAGAGTTTGTCAACCAGGTTCAGTCAAAGGATCCACAGGAGCGCATTAAGATGCTTAAGAACCTTAACGAGTTGTTGGTGGAGTGTCTTCGTCAAGGCGAGGAGAAAGTTGCTTTGGCCACTGCAGCCTACGATATTGTAAGAGGCTGTAATTGTTTTTTTTTGTTGTCCGTGAGATGAAGTGCTCAAGGAAGCTTGAAGAAGACCAAGTACCTACTTACACTTGCCCTTTTTGTTTTTCTATTTCTTATGACAGGTCGACAGACATGTGCGGAGGCTGGATGATGACCTTCAAAAATATGAGGACGAGCAGATGATCGGCCCTGGAAGACTGGGTGGCAGCACAACAGGAGCACAGACAACATCGACCCATGTAGATCGAAAGGAGGAAACCAACAATGCAACGGTCACAACTTCAAATAAGAAAGGTACAGGAGTGGGTATCATGACTGCACTCTTCATGAGGAGTTCAATGAATGGCAAATCGGATTTACTGGGTCGCTCACGTTCTATGTGTGTGTTCTATCGTTTCTCGGTGACTTGATCACAATAGGCACCGGCCAAGATAGCAACACAAAAAGTAAGCTTTACGAAAGATATGAAACATCCATGACAGCTCAAAGGAATGAAAATTCGCTAACAGATGATTCGATCAATTTACTTGACACTTATAGAGCGGAAGGCAGGTCAGTCAAGTGGCAATGCGGGAAACAACGCCTCCGGCTCAACAGGCACCGAAAAGCACAAGGGACGCAACGTCTCCTCTGGAAGTGGAAAAATTGCCAAGAAAACGTATGGATGATTTCTGTTTTATCTGTCTGGACCCTGACTTTCAACCATTGGGATCTTACTACGTATTCAAGAGACTGACTCACAATATCGCTAACTCCTATATTTACAATACGTCTCATATTAGTGCAACGGCGGCTATCCAAGACTTGCCTATCGATCCCAACGAGCCCCTTTACTGCTACTGCCAACAAGTATCATATGGAGAGATGGTTGCCTGCGACAATGGCGATGTAAGTACCTTTTTTTATCTGTGGTCTGACAAGGCTAATCACATGACTTAATTTTTATGAGAATAAGGGCACTTTGTTTACACAGACACTTCTTTACTATTCGTTTTTTTCTTCTTCATAGTGTGAGATTGAATGGTTCCATTTGTCGTGTGTGGGCCTCAAGGCACCGCCCAAGGGCAAGTGGTACTGCAAGGACTGTTCGCAAAAGTCTCGAAAGCCACAGAAGAAATAGTGTCCTTTTTTCCAATCCATTTACTTGTACTATACCACCTGTAGTCTGTTGAACAACTATGAAGAATTGAGAAATCTATCCATACAAAAGGCGTTTTATTATTTTGTTTCAAACGCATCTACGCAAACGGTGTCCACTCCACGAGGTTACTCCTGGCTGCCCACTCACTCACTCATGGATTCATTCGATAACAAAGGGGGACGACAGGAGGCATCCATGAATCGAATTTCTTCATAGAAAAGAGAAAAAGAGGGGAGTCGAAAACATAAAACCAGGAGTCGCACAGTCCTCCAATGTAACCAAGGAGGAACCAGGGCTCAACGCTATCTCGGTCATCACCACATGAGCAAAGGGGTGTGCCACTGCATTGTAAACTCCAGAACATTATTACTATACTCTAGACAAGATCGTATGTCATATATGGCACTTCTTTTGTTTTTTATTTTATCCATATTATCGAGCAATCAATGCATTTATCTACATTGCGATATTGCGATATTGCGATTCTCTGGCGACTTTACAAGAGATCAAAGTGCCTGGGCTCCCAGCTCTGCAAGGAGGTTATGAAGATACTAAAAGTAGGAGCTGCTATGCATAACCTCACAACGTGTCCTCAAAGCATGGTTAGACTGACTAGCACTTGGTATCTCTACATTCGGCGATCTTTTTTCATGTATGAATATGCACAGCCGCTTTGCAGTTCAAAGGCGTTCTACAATACCATTCCTGAGCTTGTCTACTAAAGTCTTCTGACATGGTAGAATATTGGAATTGAAAAACACAGGTTCCTAAACACAGGCTTCCAGATCTACTTTTACTTGCGACTCTTACCACCACTAACAAACAGTTTTATTGTTGATATGAAACTGGACATCATGCGTTCTCTGTTTGATATAGCGCCACTGCTACTTGTCCAAGATTGATCCTAACACAAGAAGAGT
Source organism: Actinomortierella wolfii (assembly GCA_016098105.1). Lineage (NCBI taxonomy): Eukaryota > Fungi > Mortierellomycota > Mortierellomycetes > Mortierellales > Mortierellaceae > Actinomortierella > Actinomortierella wolfii. The sequence continues at coordinate 34,660 of JAAAIY010000249.1, forward strand.
TCTTACTACACTCGGAACTTTCACGCTTTGATTTGTCTACCGCTTATTGTATGATCCATAGTTGATAGATAACGTAGTTGTTGACTAACAAATTTGCAAGTGCTAAACATGAAATGTGTCTATGCTTGATGAATCCGTGGGGCGGCAACAAAACATGGTGTGGAGAAAATGACCCATTCGAGAAAATAGCTAGGTCTGTGAATGCTCTTTCCACCTCCGATTTTTTCGCGTTTCTATTCTTTTCTATCTTTCTTGTTTTTGAGTATGGCATAATTTCCTAGAGACAATACACCACCACTTGCTCCACAGTCATCAAAGTGCATTTATTGTATTGACGAACGACACTTCATGACAAAAATGGGAAAAAGATCTGTTCCTTTCCGATTCGGCTATTGTTTTCTTCGTTTACAGAAAAAAAACATGTAGCCTCGTTGTGCCGACATCTAGTTCCTTATCGTGTCGGCTTGAAGAAGAGAGGTCGAGAACCAACTACACAGTCTCGCGTGTGACACATGTAAAACAAGCGCATGAAGATAAGACGTACTCATTGCTCATGCATCAAAGAGTGGGAAAAAAACACGTCTGTCCCTCCCCCACACACAGATCAACGCTCTACCGAATACACCCATGAATAATAGAGGAGAAGAGTAAGGCATTGTGCCAAACACTTACTACCAAGAAAAAAAATGCGGGTATCACAAGAGAACAAAAGTCTTGCATTATTCGTTTCCTTATCTTTCGAAACAAGTTTGTGGCCACTTTTTTTTCTTTGTCATTCGCGGGGTTCACAATAGGAAAGTACTTAATGCGGGGAAGCCAAAGTTGTGGGGTACTAAGGAACCAAAGGAGTTGGGTACCGAAACCCCACAACCAGCCCTTCATTGTTTCTTTTTGTTTGTTTGTTTTAACATTCATGCTTGGTTGCTGGTTTGCGTGTTTTTTTCCTGTACAAGGGTTAAAAGTATTTTAGAAGTATTTAGCTTTGAGGAGTAGCCGTTTAGGCGCTTGATTTTCATCGCGGGCAACACTAAGCAAGCATGGGACACGTTTTTTTTTCTTTGTTTTTCCCTTTTGTCTTGGTGTTTGGTGTGGGGTTAGCGTTTGGTGTCGCATAGACCAAAGCCTCGTGTCTTTTTGCAGAATATTATTATATCGCTTTTTTTAAAGACTGCGGTGGAAAAATATGAATAGCGTATGCCTTCTTGGAATGCATGTGTGTGGGCCAGTACCAAACAAGCTCTCTCTCTCTCCGATTGTCCCCTTTTTGTTCCAGATGGAGTCGCTCCTTGTCTCGGTACGATTGGTAAGTACTATATGATCAGAGGAATAATAATAATAATAATAATAAAAAGCAGGAGAGAGATAAAACAGCGATGGAGCTATGATGTGAAGAACTGGTAGGGTTGTACCCAGCAAGGTACTGTGCAAGAGTAAGAAGGGAAAAAAGGCTGTATGTAGATCCCATTCATCCATCTCCTGACAAAAGCGGAAGAGCTTCTTTCATATTAGAATACGAAACACACATGAGATAGTGTACACCTTACTTACCACGTAGGTACACTAACGACGCATACCAGGTACACTCTTGTCCCAAGTGGTGATGGGTCCTTACATTTTAACTTCTATATTTATCAAGTAGGCAAAGCTCCGGTGAGCTTACCTCGTATTGCGCTGTATTTTGTCTTTCAAGCTGCTGCAGATTTATTGACGATGAGAGAATAAAAAAGGGGGGGAAGTATACCCGAACCACTAAAAAAATTGCCTCGTTCCTTTTTGTACTTAAACTATGCCGTATGCATGCTATGACTGCTACTATTTTACAATTTACTTCACTTTTTTTTTTAAAGAAAGAATGGGTTGACCATGGGTCTGATTTAGTCTGCGGAAGAAGCAAAGTGAGATGTCGTATGTCGTAGATCGGTACCTTTCGGATTTTGGGTTGGTCATCGAAGCGTTGCCCAATAGTTGTCTTGTGAGAATGACGATAAGTAAAAAAAAGTGTTGTGAACGTGGCTAAAAATTTTTTCTTTGTGCCCGGGTAGGAGGGAGAAATCGGTGACCGACGATGGACTAAACGGCTGATTAGTAACAAAACCCCGGTAAACAAGGGAGGATAAGGGAGATCGCAACCCGAGACAAGACAAGGAGGAGCTTATTCGACACTTGCTCAGCAAGCGCGTTACTACTGTTGCTCGTGATAAGGAATGTGCACCAGATAACCTCAACGGTTGTTGTTGCTGTAGACAATACCATACAGACACACTGATGATCACTCGACCTAAGTACGCATGGGTGCAAAGTTCGGGTGGGTGGACGGGTACAATCTAAAGCATGGGCACTGCGTATGTAGTGTGTACGATCATCGTCCATTGCGATCGATGGTGTCATCAAAGTATCCAAAAGCACCATCTGTAGAGAATCTTCAATACGTACAAACGACTGAAAGAGACAGAGAGAGAGAGAGAGAGAGCGATGTGTCACGAGCTGTGCCCCCGGTTTTTTTTTTGTTATTTTCTATGCGAGTTTGCGTGGACAATCGCACTGTGCAGTTGACTTTTTGTCTCTCTACTCTTTTGTGATAACCATCTTGAGCACAGCATCTCTCTACTTATTATTTTTTCTCCCTCGCGAAATGCCTCACTTGTGCTTGTTTATTCCTAACGGTGATTTTTCGCTCTCTGACTCGGGATTTCCTGTCCTCCCTCCCTCTGCACCCTTTGACAAGTCATATCATGCCATGACTGGATGTTTAATGCGCGCACAAGAACCTTTTTGTTTAGGGCTGATGTCTATCTGAATTTCTTCCCCCCCCCTCCCTCAAAAAAACTGGGTTGTCCAAAGCCAACTGGAATGAGCCAACACATCAGAGCTTGTTCTGGCTCTGAGACAAACAAGAGAAAGAGTGAGATGACGCGAACATTCAATGGAAATAGAGAAAGAGAGAGAGAGGGGGGGAGGAGATGAACAAAATAAAAAATGTGCGATCTCTCAATCTCTTGTTCCGTGCGTAGGAATCTGATGGAAGAGTTGGGTTGGTATCTAGAACTGGGATCTCTGCAAGGTTGTAGCGTGGAGGTAAAAAGGAAAAATAACGCATCACAAGAGCGAAGGGAGGTTTAGACTGTGCATGCCTCACGGAAAAGACTGGAGAGTAGATCCTGGGAAATGACTTGATAAAAACGCCCTATGTGTGGGAAAGTAAGATGGCACAGGCACACAGCAAACAACAAGTGAGGCATTTTGGCTCACGCCAACTGTAAGTGTGCCTGATTGTTCTAGACAATTGCAACAATACTTTATTCTTTTTTCCTTTGTGGGCGCAAAGTCGACTCGAGACATAAAGTAAAAAAGTCAAAGCTGATGACATTGAACACAGAAATGAATGAATCCGGAATATTTGTTGCACCTTCCTACATACACTGCATACAGCGGGAGGGACGCGGAAGAAGACGCCGAGCTCTTTCTTTTTCGTTGAGACTGGTCTGTGCCGTGAAGGAAAAATAAAACAGCTCTTAGTTTTTACATCACGAACGTTGGCTGCCACATGGCAAACGTGAGGTGAATGTTTTAAAGAAAAAAAAAGGTAAGTCGACGAGATGAAGTGAGAGGAGGGAGAGTTGGATCCCTCGATCAAACAGTGGGTGTTGGTTGGTTCATCGGTACCTGAAAAACAGCAGGGTGTTTGTAGAAGCCAATGATGTTCAAGCTAATCAAAGTTGAAAGTATGATTGGGAAGGGAGGACAAGCGAGTGAAAGGTACAGTTTGATGAATGGGTGAAGATGTCCAGCAGGATCAGCACAAGTTGTTGGTGGCAGTAGGGGGGTGGAACAGTGTGTGGAAGGTGAGGGTTTTTTTTTGTGTGTGTGTTTTTTTTGTATTGTTGCGCAAAGGAGGCATATTCTCACGGCCATTGGCGGATAAGCCAGCCAATCGTAATGAAGATATCACAACGTGCGTCCATAGTGATCGTAACCTTGGAAGAACACAAACATCCAACAAACCCAATCGACAATGCCAACAGCACGCAAAGGAGAGATGGAACGTCTAGAGAACAATTGCTTGTGGAGGAGTGTATTTCTATCAGTGCCATCTTATGAACGAGTATCTGCTTAGGAGCAATCTACATCAGTAACGATGCAGAGGAATTAAAGCTAGTATTGAGTGCCCTTTGAGTAGCCTGGCTCCGAGCAATCGAATGGGATGACGTTTTCATGTTCCAGCCCAGAGGGTGGGGTCGTTTCATACAACTCAGAATGAGATAAAATAAAATAAAATAAAATAAAATTCTTGGTATCATTGTACTCCCTACCAAGCCACGAGCTGGTTCGTTTCCAGAGTTACCAGTTGATCCACGGACTGTTGTTGGACGACAGTAAAAACGGCTAATGGCCTGTTACATTGGACTACGCAGGCAAGCAAAAAAAAAAGCTTGTCTGGTTCCATGGGATTAGGATTTGCAGAGTAGCTCGGTTGGAGCTTTATTTCCCTCGGGGTGTGTGACAAAGCGGCGAAAAAAAAAGATGTTTGTAGACCTAGGAATGAAAGAAATTAACGGTAGAGCGTCAGGATACCGCGGTTCACGAACATAGAGGCCAATATCTATGTGTTCTCTATTGTACAGTAATCCAAAGGGTGTTGTGATCACCTATTGTATTACTGCTTTGCATGTCCTTACTACTTTGTCCCTCTCTTCTCAAGCTATTAGTCTACAAAGAAGTATTGTTGATTAAGCCTACTCATGACCGACCTTCTACTGTGAGCACTGTTATGGATTATCAAACTATCCGCACGTTTTCAATCCATGGACATGGACATGAAAGGTAGTGATGGATTGGGCGCATAACAGTGTGAAAAAAAACAATGACGATCATGGCTGAGGATAGCATACTCGTACGTAATGCAAAAAGAAAACCACGAGGCTCAAGCCCTTTTTTTCTATGCACGTCGTGCCTGACATAAGTTCTAGCTGTGGAGTAAACACAAGGTCTTTATTTTCGAGACAGTCTGAGGTATGAGGGAATAGACATGAATTGTGAAGTGCACAGCTCCAGACTGGAGCGTTTCCTACCTTTGTGTTCCATGTCCCACCGAAAAACACGAGCGCTCAAAGTGTCCAGAAGGGGGTGGGGGGGGGAAAGGGGGATAGAGGGTGAGAGAAAAAACGTCGTGGCCTTCGGGGTACAAAATTTTGCCTTTTGGCCTCTGAAATCTTATTGGACCATAGTGAAATAGTGGTGTAATTTTACATTTCTCTTAGTCGTGCGAGCAGAGAGGATTGTTGGTAAGATACACAGTTGGTGCAACAAAGGTAGTCGAAGGCTGTATCCATCCAGCTCAAAAAAAGGGCCGAGAGGCTGGGAGGCAAAGGTCTACTGAGGCAAATCGAGGTGTAAAACCACACACGAGAATGTACAACACAATCTAACTAGAAGTGCGACAACATAAGTAGGGTCGTATCTCTTGGACAGCATGGTATACACTATGACGCTCTATAGGGATAGATTAGAGACTAGGGGCGAAGCAAAGTGATTGAGGACATGAGCATATGGTCGATTAAGGAGGGGGAAGGAGAAACATCGTCATTCAACATTAAATTATGAGAGAGAGACAGAGACAGAGAGAGAAAGAGAGAGAATGAGAGAAAAAAGGAGCTGCCATGGTGAATAGGTCGCTAGGGCGCGTTTGAGGATACATTGGGTGATAGAATGAAGATATTGAGGAGGAAGGGTTTGACAGGGTCGTGTGCGTACAGCTGTTCCAGCAACTGGAGAAGGAGCGCCGGTTCATTCTTGGTAGTACAGCAGGGATACACATGTCTTTTCGGCACTCTCCTTTGCATGCCTTTCTTTTCCTCAGTGAGAAGGTTGACGATGATAGGTGGAAGACTAGAGGTGCGGGGAGGATATTACAATTAGCATCCAAGAGTATGATAGTTGTCCGCAGATCCGATCAGCAGCAGCCAACGGTTGTAGAGGAGAGAGAGGCGGAGTACTAAGGCGAAACTGGAGTCGAGAGAACAAACGAACGAACGAACAAACAGAATGGGTACACTGAAAATATGAGACACATCAAGCAGAAGGGGAATCGGGTGCAGGTCGTTCCATTTCCCTTTCTGCTGTCTCTCCCCCTCCTTTCCCCTTCGTCCTTCGTATCCCTCCGTAGATTCATTTTGTGATTTTCCATTGTGTTGTTGTTGTCTTGCTGCAGCCTCTTCCCACAGTTGTTTTTGTGTGTTTGAACTATCAGTACTTGCCCAGCCCTGTCCAAGGTTTAAAAGTGGAAAAAGAAGCAAGAGAGGGGGTTATAGGTAATTCCATATACCCGTTCATAGAGAGAGGAGTTAATGGGGGAAGGTGGTACAGGTATGTTTTTGTGTGAGGGCGGTTGATAATGTAGAGCCGTGAAGGTGGGACTGCCTCATTTCTGCCTATCCAGCAGCAGCAGTAATAGCAGCGAAAAATACCTGGTCCTATTCTTTGGTTCCTGAGAGCGACAATACTGGGTAAAAGAAGAGGGAACAGAGAAAGAGAGTGGGGAGAAACCTTGTTGAGCTTGAATGAAAAAGACTACATAATACACAACTCTATTCAATTGGGTCAAACCTGATTGGGTGGGAAAGAGAACCCATATCGTCCACTGTGGCACTGAGAGGGAGAAAAATAGCAAATCGCTCACAGTAACCCTGTTGCTGCTGCAGCAGTTTTTTTTTATGAGCGGGGCAAGTGGAGGTGGTCGAAGTTATGTGCTCATTCTTGATCTTTAATCCCTCATCAACAACAAACAACAATCAAGCATCGACAACCTTGCGGAGAAGTCGGCTGAACAAATTCACCTTCTCGGACTGTGCGAGGGATGATGAGAAGTGAGGCATGTGTGTTATGTGTACGAGTGTGTGTTATTGCTGTGTATATCTCCACTTTTTCCCTGATCGTCTTTCCCAATTTACGGAGAAGGGAGGGGGTAGAGAACGTTTTGCCCCACTTAATATCCTTTGGAATATAATCATAAAAGCAGAGATGACAGTGAGACGACCACATTTGCAATTCATCACTGATCAAGATGGACCACAAGGGGCTGGCAAAAAAAAAAAAAAAAAATACAGACTACAGCATTCGGGGGTTGAGTGTTCGATCTACAGCTCGTGGCGTCGGAGAGTCGTCGTTGTCGGTCTGTCATTTTGTTCCACCATTGTAACCACGGGCGATAGGTTGACAACTTTTTCTGTTCTTCTCTCGAGAAGAGTGCCTCTCGAAAGTTTGTTGGTCTTGTTTGGTTTCTGATCAGGAACAGGGGCTTTGGTTGGTAACGAATAGGTGCCTCTGGAGTGTGTCTCGCTTCCCCAAACCAAGCCAAGGGTGTTGGTATGGACTGAATAGCAGAGTGCTCTTGTATCTGTATGTGCGGGAGGGCCAGCAGCCATCCAAGGGAGAGAGAGTGTGAGAAAGTGAGAGGCCACCTTGTGAGGCATGCATGTAGGGTTGGCCGCTGCTGGCTTGCCCACTACTACCGTCTACGATTTCTTCCATCTCATTTTATCGCAAGACAAAAGATGTATGTATGTGTGTGTGCGATCTCCCTCCTCTCTCTTTCTCTCTTACTCTTTCCCCATAGTAAACAGGATATACGATGCAACTGACAACAAAAACAAAAACACAAAGGACTGGATGAAGGGACCTTGATTTTGAATCACAGAGTATTCTTCTTTTATCAAAATAGAAAAGGATTATAAAAGAGTCGATTCGATTGAATTAAAATAGAATAAGACAATACGGCTCTTCCTATCTCTTCTCTCTGTAAATGCTCACACTCTTGTTGCAGTACGCTTCCTCCGTATTGGTGTACCTGACGCCTTTAAATACCCTCCTGCTTCCCATATTCCGGCTGTTTTTTCTCTTCTCTTTTCTCTCACAAACCTCTTTTACTCTCTCCCCTCTCCCTTTTCCTCTTTTCTCTTTCTTTCTCTCTCTCGCCTACTTCTCGTTCTCTTCCACCGAAGACAACAGGAAAGCGATCCCTAAGGAATCACACATCCTTACCCCCCTCCCCGCTCAACGGCACATCCCCCCGAAAGAAATCTGGCCCACCCTGTTGTATTCCAACTAGAGCCTCTTCTTTAACACTCTCACCATGACCGACAAGATCGAGGGTAATGCTTTGATTCTTTCTTATCTCCTGCTCTTCCTCTCACTTTTTGTATCCTCTCGCTTTTTTGTTTTGGGTGTGGTGTCAGTCCTTGCACTTTAGTGAGGTTGGCTCTCACTCTCTTTCTAAGTATATCGCCCTTTTTTGTATCACTGCACACCGTCTCCTTGCTCATCTGGGAGTCAAAAAAGAAAGAAGACATAGCCCTCTCTCTCCTGGAAATCTGGTTCCTTTTCCGGATATTCCTTGCTCTAAGGGCTTTGCTACTGCACCCGCTTTGTGGTGTTCGTGGTCTTCTCTCCTTTTTCTCTCCTCGCCTCCCCCCTTTTCCGTAACCAGAGTAACTGCCTCCGTTTTCTCGCTTTCCTGCGTTTATTTCTGGTTTTTACCGGGAATTCTCACCTTTTCCATATTAAGTTTGGAGAGGTTTAAATGTTTTTTTGTACCCTTTTCGTCAGTCCTCCTTGCTTTTGCGCTGTTACATGCGTTTCTTTTGTAATCCCTGCTCTTCGCACACACACACAACTCCATTCTATTTTTCAGGAGCTGCTTACGGATACTTGGTCTGTGAGCTGGCGTCCCTTCTCGACAATCCAATTAAACCGGGTCATGCTTCGGATATGACCCGCGTTGCCAGCTCCTTTGTGCGAGCCTTTAATGTACATGCTTAAATGAGCACAAGCATTGAAGAAGGGCACGAGGTTATTTAACAGGTCGATGATCCACTTCCTCCCGCCTTTTCTCCTTTTGTCCATCCTATTCTTTCATTGCTTATTTATCTTTCCTCCACAACTCTTGCATACTTGACAGTCCTGCTAACCTATGCAACCATTTGACTACCATTCATCCCCTACAGAACCCAAGGTTCAACAAAAAGGCAAGCTTGAGGTTGAGGAGGCCGAGCACCACGAGCATGAGGATGAAATCTCGCCCGAGCTCGAGGCTCTCCTCCACACCGACCCCCTCAAGGGTTTGACCACTGAGGAGGCTAAGCGTCGCTTTGAGACCTTTGGTCCTAACCAGCTGGCCGAGGTCAAGCGCAACCCTATCCTGAAGTTCCTGTCGTACTTCACCGGTGCTATTGCTTACCTGATTATCATTGCTACCATCATTTCGTAAGTAACCGCATCATGGTGGTATGTTACCTCTCGATTTGTATATACAACATTTTCTCTAATCGCTCGCATTCATGTATCCCTCTCTATTTATTACAGTGGTGTTGTCCAGCATTGGGTTGATTTCGGTATTATGTTGGGCTTGCTGCTTATCAACGCTCTTATCGGTTTCATTGAGGAGTCCAAGGCCGAGTCTGCCCTGGATGCCCTTCGTCAGACTCTTGCCTTGAAGACCCGCTGCTGGCGTGACGGCAAGCTCGTCGAGTTGGATGTTGCTGAGCTCGTTCCTGGTGATATTATTGTTCTTCGTCTCGGTGATATTATTCCCGCTGATGGTCGTCTGCTTGGTATCGGTGCCACTGGTGAGGCCACTGAGGGTGATCTGTTGATTGATCAG